>JAZEWT010000003.1:14471904-14490892 GCA_036362905.1 Mordacia mordax
GGCTATATTTATGAGATGGAAATAGGCTGGCAACCTTTGTCACATTGTTGATGTGTGTCTCAAAGCTGAGTGAGGAATCAAGTCACACCTGAACTCCGAACTGCCTTAGCAACTTCAATGGTCTGGTCGTCAAGCATCAATTGGATAGGTTTAGCCTTGGACAATTGGCGTGGGTTTCCGATAAGCGAAACATCTGTTTTGTCGCCATTTAGTTTTAGGAGATTTGAATTGAGCCAAGCCTTCACAGTTGACAGTGAGGACGACATGCGGAGACCAGACGCATTGATACATGGCTTTGCCTGGATATAGATTTGGATGTTATCGGAATAGCATTAGTAGTTGAGATTGAGGCTGCACAGATATATAGTCAAGTGGTTGTATGTAGGTGCTGAAAAGGAGTGGGACCGAGAACTGAACCCTGAGGAACTCCAGACACACAGGATGGATATCTGAGTTTTGTCCTTCGAGGCTGACGAACTGCTTCTGGTCGGAGAGGTAGGAGCTCCGCCAATGCAGGGCACAGCCAGAGACCCCGATACCCTTCAGTTGCTCAAGTAAGATCGGGTGGTCAGGGGTATCAAAAGCAGTGCTCAGGTCCAGGAGGACAAGAATGCTTTGCAAGCCTTCATCAGCGGCGACAAGTAGGTCATAAACAACTTTTACCAGAGCAGTTTCAGTACTATGGCCGAATCGGAACCCAGATTGGAAGGGATCGAGGAGGTCATTGTTGAGAACGTGTTGCTGGAGTTACGTGGCTACCGCACATTAAAGGACCTTAGAGAGGAATGGTATATTTGAGATTGTGCAGTTATTATCAGGGATATTGCAATGGAGGCAAGGTTTTTTTTAAGCAGGGGGGTAGCTGCGGCACATTTGAATAGTAGAGGAACGATACCAGAGTGAAGTGAGTTATTAAAGAGATTAGTAACGAACGTCACAAGGGATTTGAAATTTGCCCAGATGATTTTAGATGGGACGGGATTCAGCGAGCAGTTTGTGGGCCAAGATTTGGTACCTAAAGAAGATACCCCGGATTCCGTTAACTGGGAAATTTCCAGGAGTTTTGAGGTCAAGGAAGGTAGAGGAACATTTATTGAGGTATTGGTTGGTGGTTGAGGCTTAGTCGAGAGAGAGAACTGATCCGCCTGATCTTTATTATCAGGCACTGAAGTTATTTGGCGAGGACCGTTGTTGCTGATCATTGCTGTGCTTGGATGATGGATCATATTTGACCTAAGCCTGCTCAGGAACATTTATTCCTTCCTTCATTTGTTTAACAATTATTTTTATCTGTTATTTCATGTCCAGTAATTTATAGCCATTGTTTTACTTTTAATTGATCTACTCTGATGTTGTTGTTGACATTCTGTTCTCTCCACACTTCAGATGTGTAAAAAATTTTTATGCCATTCAGATGTTGTTGGTTGTTGACATGCCGTTCTCTCCACAGCTCCATTGAGCGCTTTGTGACCCTCGGGTGAAAAGCTCTCTAGAAATGCAACCATTATATATGTACACATTGGTTGTAATGCATCAAGAGCTATCACAAGTTTGGTTAGTGTTGCTTGAATATAACATTGTCTACAGTGCACAGGAGATTAATACTTGTTTTACAGACTTTCGTCTTATATAAGCATATATAGGTAATCGACGGGTGTACTTTTTTTAGTCTGATTGCCTTATTTACTTTTACGCATAGCTTTTATGTCGGTACTTCAGTTTCTTCCTACAACACCAACAAAACAACAATGGACTGGCCAGACATCCGAAGCTTTAACATGGTCTCAAGGTTAAGGGAGGCGGTTTTGGGCAAATATTCTAATTTATTCTGAGAATCCCCACCCTGTTGCAATAGAAATACCTGAATGGACTTTTACCTGGTTAAAGGTTTTCTCTGAACATTGCTTCGTTAGAGGCATCCTCAGACGCTGAGGATGCCTCTAACGTGTGAGGCGAAACGTCTCGATGGAATGAGAGGGAGCGATTGATGCGGCTATCCCGAGAGAGCAGATTTTCGAAGCAATCATCATGCATTGAGCCGTGAAAACCTACATCATTATAATGGTTGACTCTCGTTTTATGCGTTGTTGCGTTGGTCACTTCGGACGTTGTATCACAGGAATCCCGGATTTAGAGCTTGCAAGCTCACCGGATTCTTTCTCTTGTAATAATAAACATCTGTATAACTAGGCAATCAACTCTATGGCCATACTCTTGGGGGAGGCACAGGAAGTGAAATTTACATTGGACAAGTGAGCAGCTGCCTTTGGCCCCCCACCCCTCCACACCCGTGACCCCGCGTGCAGCACTACCTCATTAGTACTGTATGCGCTTGATTGGCTTATCGAGAGCGGCTCTGTAAGCAAGTAAAAACACACAGCCTCCCGTGCAGCTAGCAAGTCGTGCCCGAACACTGTACGTGGAGCCGTGGAAATATATTTGCTTTGAGATTGTAGGGTGAAAATCAGCACAAGCTAAAATGTCTGCAGTATCAATTGAGTTATCTTCACTCATGTAGAACTGCTTAAGCTACAGTTATTCACCTTTGTGTATGTGTATTTAAACTGTCTACTGCAATAGAAATGGTTATTATTAAAACGACTACCAGCTCGCAACGATCTATGAAAGTATTGCTGTTTTCTGTCATGGGGTTACTAAGCAACCTCATTTTCATAGATATTCTGGAATTATGTATTGTATATTCATATACATCTGTTAAATAAATTCTCAGTAATTCATAGAGATTACAGCAATAAAGCAGTGGACATCGTTCATAGAGGATTGTTAAAGATACACATTTACTTTCTATGAGCAATGTTCTGGCACCAATTGTGGGGGATATGAAGAGTAATTTAAATGCAGAATAGCAATTTAATCGAATTGAGATGATTTATGCATGCTCTCTGGACACTGAAAAAGCCCCGCTCTTTGTTGATCTTTTCTTGGACAACAGTCTGGACCTGCTCTGCCTAACAAATACCTGGCACCATGAAGATGATTTTCTCACGTTGAATCAGGCTCAACCGCCATACTTTGCACTACATCAGAAGACTCGTTCCCATGGTCACATTGGTGACCTTGCAGTTCTCCACCGTGTTACTGCCTACATATGACCGATTTCGTTGCCGACCTTCCAATCATTCGAGCATATGTCTCTGGATTGGTGGTCGGCTCAACCTGCAAAGTTGGTGCTGCTCTACTGCCCACCTGGAGCTTCTACTTCTTTTGTCAATTAACTGTCTGGGCTGCTTTATAAGCTGTGCTCTGGTTCTGAGAGGATGCTGATGCTTGGCGATTTCAACATCCATGTTGATTCCAAAGAGCCCCCATGCAAGGTATCTCATGGCCACTCTGAACTCATTGGGTTTCACTCAACACGTGACATCTGCCACTTTTTGATATGGTCATATTCTGGACTTGGTTTGCTCAAGGAACTTATCTAACCAACCTGTCCATCACTGATCCTGGTCTGTCTGATCATTCCGCTGTGTGGTTTGATCTTCAGGTACCACCACTCATTTCCATCACCAGGTACCAAATCCAATTCTGAAATCTTAATGTTATCATGCCAGACTTATTTACCACTGCAATAAACAGTTAATTACGCCCTGCCTCGGCTTACTCTGCCTCTGATGCGACAGTTGAAACTTACAAAAGCCTGCTATCAAGCATACTGAACAGACTTGGAGAAAATGTGGCATCACCGTTCACGCTGAAATCTTTAAGGACGAGTTCAATCGCTACCTGAAGGCACTTGATTGCACCTATACCAACAACTTTTCCAGCATTCTGGCTGATACCTGTGACAAGCCCAAGATCGTCGTCTTGACCAATTATCAGCTCCTTCAGTCACTCACTCTCACCTCTCTTGATTAATAATGATCAGGTGGATCAGTTGATTCAGTTTTTCTTAGACAAAAACAAAGCCCACCGTATATCCACCCAGTCTCAACCAGCAACAAATGTCCCTTCCCCTACCTTGATCTCAAAACTCCTGGAATTTCCGAGTTAACAGAATCCGATGTCTCTTCATAAGTTACCAGATGTCGTCCTACAAACTTCTCCCTGGACCCCTTCCCATCCAAACTCATCGGGCAAATTTAAAATTCCTTGCCACCTGCGTAACTAATCTCTTCAATTACTCACTTTACTCCAGCATTGTTCCCCCACTGTTAAAATGTGCTCTAGTGATTCCTCTGCTCAGAAAACCTTGCTTTGATTGCCACATTGCTGATAATTATCGCCCCATCTCAAATGTATTATTCCTCTCTAAGGTCCTTGAACATGCAGTAGCTGTACAAATATATAAACACATCCTCAAAAATGACGTCAATGCCTTCCAATCTAGGTTCAGATTTAGGCATAGAACCGAAACTGTTCTGGTCAAAGTAGTTTATTACCTACTTTTCACTGCTGATGAAGGCTTGACAAGTATTCTAGTCCTCTTGTACTGAGCACTTCCTTTGATACCAATGACCACCCTACCTTACTTGAGCGACTGGAGGGTATAGGGGTCTCTGGCTGTGCCCTGCATTGGCTGAGCTCCTACCTCTCCGACCGGAAGCAGTTCGTCAGCCTCGGAGGACAAAACTTAGATATCCATCCTGTTTGTCTGGAGTTCCTCAGGGTTCAGTTCTCTGGCCCACTCCTCTTGAGCATCTACATACAGCCACTCGACCATATCCTGCACAGATTCAATCTCAGCTACCATTGCTATGCCGATGACATCCAAATCTATATCCAGGCAAAGCCATCCATCAATTTTTCTGGTCTTTGTATGTCATCCTCACGGTTAAATGTGAAGGCCTGACTCAATTCATATTTCCTACAATGAATGGTGAATAAACTGAAGTTTTACTTGTCAGAACCCTGCACCAATTGAATCCATCCAATTGATGCTTGGTGACCAGACCGTTGAAGTTGCTAAGGCAGTCCGGAGTCTCGGTGTGACTCTCTTGATTCCTCACTCTTCTTCCAGACACACATCACAAAGTGATAAAGATAGCCTAATTCAATCTCAGAAACATAGCCAGACTGCACAACATCCTGTCGCCGTGTGGTGCTGAGAAAAAAAATACACATCTACATTGCTTCACGGTTCGACTATTGCAGTGCACTACTCCCTGGCATCCCTGCCTGATTAATCATCTCCAACTTGTGCAGAATGCAGGTGATTGTCCTCACTTGCACACCCATCCACGATCACCTTTCCCTGGTACTGGTGTCTCTCAACTGCCTACCGGTTGAATATAGGCTCGAATTTAAGATCCTCCTCACCAACGGGCTTGCTGCATGTGCCCCGATCGCATCTCCATTCGATGGGTGACAGCCTTCTCGTGCTCTGCTCCCAAACTCTGGAATGCCCTTCCTTGAAGATTCAGTCAGCTGAGCTCCTGGGCATCTTTAAATCTCATCTCCACACTCGTTCTATGAGGCTTTCAAGTCCTCTGACTAGTATTGTTGATGTGGCTCACTGTCGTGTTGAGAAGATGGCTTGCTGCCTAACTGCGTCTGCTCAGGAACATTTATTCCTTTCTTTGAACAATATTTTTTTTCACTTATTTTATGTCCTCTAAATTATAGCCATTATTTGACTTTCAATTGAACTGCTCTGATGTTATTGTTAACGTGCCGTTCTATCAACGGCTCAGATTTGTGATGGTAAATTAACAAAAAAAGCCAGTTTTATTGATTTGCCATATGTCGTTATTGCTATCAAGCCGTTCTCTCCACAGCTCTGTGTAGCGCTTTGTGATCCTCGGGCGAAAAAAGCGCTCTCGAAGTGCAATTATTATTACTTAAACAACCCCATGTCATGAAGTGGTGCTATGAAAATTTACAGAGAATATAAGATGCCAAAACGTTTTCTTTTAGGATATCTCCTACTGCGATTAACAAGTTAATACCACCTTTGCCAGAAGACTATGCAGAGGTTAGATGAGGCCTTCCCCCTAGCCTAGGATCAGCATTAATACAGAATTACTGACATCCACAGTATTGCTATTTAGTACCTGCTTAATTTAAATTAGGACCCAGCTCATATGTTATTGGAAAAGCAGTTAAATTGATCTTTTGTGGAATATCAGCCTAATTGCTTGTTATTTTTAATTATTTGGTGGGTTTTTTTCACCCAAATAACTGTGAAATTTGCTTTTTTGCAAACACTTTGTACCCATTATAATTTGGGTGAATGGCAAAGTAATGCCATTTTCAAATTACGATTTGGTGGTGTTCATCTTTGTGACTCAGAATCACTTATTTAAATTGACATTACTGTGACAGGTTGCATATTCATAAGATCGCGATTACTCTTATTAGCAAACTACCCTAATTTGAAAACGAAATACCATAAAAAATGTATATGTTAAATATATTCAACACGTTGAATATATTGGTTGCTTATTACCTTAAACTTCACTTGTAGGTTAGGGCTTTAATAAGTACCTTAATGGTATGTTTTGATGGAATTTTTGTTGTTTTGATAACTTGGGGTTGCTGCTATCACAATAAAGGGTTTTCATAACTTTGGCATTGCAGTATATATAAACAATACTTGAAAGTGTTGTGTTTTACCATTTGATTGGTGATTCTGATCTGGGATTATTGGTGTGTGTTTTGAATATCAGTTATTTCAGTTAATCATACAGGTGAGGGACATATTAGATTTATTAAGTGATACCAGTGTGAGATAAGCTGACAAAATGACAGTATCTCTGAGGTCATTTTAACAGACCTCATCCACAGTAGCAGCACACCTTTGTCTTGCAACGGATGTTAATTGCATACCAATCATAACTCAACATTTATTTTTATAGCTATAATAACGTGATTTCAGTTAAAAATTAAATATGTGATGCATTTTTATTTAGTGATTAGTGACAAGGCTGAGATGATGAACTCACTACATTTGAGAACCAGGTTTAATCACGGATGTTTTTTTTTAATTATTCTAACCCCGGCTGTCAATGCTCTCAACCCAGTGTTCTGACACAAGTATTAGCCACCTGAACTGGACAACAATCTTGGAATGCTTGTATTTTTGTGCATGAGCTCAGCCTAAAAGTTTAATGCACAGCTGGTGGCCAGTTCTGTTCCTATATTCACAAGCTGACTGAGATTCCATAGACACAGCAAGTTTTTCACAAGGAGGAGACTTGCAGTGAAACAAATCATAGGCCTTCACTGCTAAATCTCCAGAGCCACCACACTTTGTCATCTATTCTTCTACCAGTTCACCCAACTGTTATACTCGAGACACTTAACCTTCAACGTCTGCACTGTTAGCTTCCATCTGGCTTTAGCTGTACGATGAAGAAGGGCCATTGCCCGAAACATTGCCTAATGTTTTTTTTTCCCGTTTAAGACTATTTTTGACAAACCTGCCGATTTTATTTGTTGTCAAGTGCCAAGATTATTTCACCAATTGGTTTAATATGGCTTCAAGTTATTCTCTTGGAGACCGACCTTTAGGCCCACCTCGGGAGCCGACATTGGCTTGCGCACAGTGAGAAACAGCCCATTTCCTTAAGTGCCATCTCCCTGCCACCTTTTTGTAACAGGTTGGAGGTCCCACGACTAATCGACACAGGTGTGGTGCAGTAACCCCACCTCCAAAGCATGCATCAGCACTACGGCTGGAAATGAAATCAGTTTGTATAATTTGGGGTCATTGTTATGTTCCCCTTTGCTGTTGTGAAAAAATACTGCCACTGCAAACAGAATGGGTTTTGGAGTCCATGAAGTGCAGTAATGGTCGTGATAATTGGTACAGTACTGCATAGTCATGCGTGGGTTAAAAAGGAGTCAGGGGTCAGGTTTACAGCTGATGATTGTCTGCTAGCAGCATTATATCATGTAAAATATAAATGAAGCAAATCTAAAGTTTGATTCCCAACGTCACACCATATTAGATGAGATGTGACAGCCTAAGCTTCTGTTGGTGGTTACTTGGCATTTATTTAAGCATTGATTATGCATATCGATAATTATTTCTGATATACATCCATTACATTGTTACTTTTATGGTTTTTCATGGGCTACGCATCTCATCGGTGGCCTACTTCAGGCACCCTCTTCAACACGACAACTTTGATCGTCCAATACGGGCTTGTTGCATGTGCCCAGATTGCACCTTCATTCGATGGGTGGCAGCCTTCTCGCGCATTGCTCCCAGACTCTGGAACACCCTTCTATTGGAGATTCGATCAGCTGAGTCCCTGAGCATGTTCAAATCTCGTCTCAAGACTCACTTTTTTCTGTAAGGCTTTCAAGCCCTCTGGCTAGGACTGTTGATGCGGCTCAGTGTTGTCGTGCCAGGATGATGGCTTTCTGCCGATCTGCGCCTTCTCAGAAACAATTATTCCTTCCTCGTTTGTTGAAAAATTATTATTTTCTTCGCTTACTTTGTCCTATAATTTATTGCTACTATTTGACTTTCAGTTGAACTGTCGTGATGTTGTAGACATCCCGTTTTCTCCACAGCTCGGATTTGTAAAAATAAACCCCAAAAAGGCGTGATTATTGCTAATTTTTAGTTATTATGCCGTTGTTGACATGCCGTTCTCTCCGCAGCTTTGTGCAGCGCTTTGTGATCCTCGGATGAAAGTGCTCTAGAAGTGCAAGCATTATCTCACCCAGTCTTACACTTTTTCGTATGTGTGACTCCACCTACTTGGTTTATCCCCCACAGCCCCTTCCCCTGGTCCCAGTGGAATAGACTCCAAAACTTCAACCGCTTTGTTGTGTATATATACTGTACTGTATAGAGATGCTTTTAGGATAGAACTGAGATACTGCAGAACTAGCAAGATGGATATTGGAGGAAACAGTACAAACGAGTGCAAGTGATAGTATATATGAGACAAGAGACATACCACATAAACGGGACCCTACCACATAAACGGGACCCTACAGGCGAGCTAAACATACAAAGGTACTGCAGTGCAAACTAGTACATTGGATACGGTTCAAATGAGACAAGGCAGCTTATACTGAGGGTAGAAACAAGGCTGTTCATTAAATGGCTTGTGCAGATAAATGCTGCTGCACCAATACCCGACTAATAAGCTTGTTTACTGATGAGTTGAGTATAAATATTCTTGCAGCAATGTGGTTTTGAGTCAAAATTCGATTCATGATCTCTCATCTCATTATCTGAAACCGCTTAATCCTATATAGGGTCACGGTGAGCCGGAGCCTATCCCGGAAAAACAGGGCGTAAGGCAGGAATACACCCATCGCCGGGCATTGCAGGACAATTTTAGTCTGCGAGCCAATCAACCTATCCAGGAGCATGCTTTTCGACTGTCTGAGGAAACCGCAGTACTTGGCGAAAACCCACGCGGACACGGGGAGAGCATGCAAACTCCACACAGAAAGGCACCCGAGCCGAGATTCGAACCCGGGACCTTCTTGCTGTGAGGCGACAGCGCTAACCACTGGGCCACCGTGCCGCCCATCTCCTGTATTAACATTTTGTTACTGTAGTGGTCTCTACCGCCTGCAGGGGTCAAGTGATCCTATTTATGAGGTGCATGGATCCAAAACATAAATTACCGACCAATCAGCAATCAATGTGGATGAAGAATCGATTCATTGCGCTAATTACGAGGCACGACGCGCCCTACCCCGAATGCATTGCGCCTAGAATTTTTGGAAAGCTCTGAATCGATGCAGTGTAGTTTGTGCCGTCCCGTTTACGCAACAGTATTGTTTCATTTGTGTTTCAGTACTTTAGTGGCTGCTTCGTATGTATTGCCTATTCTGTAGTTTGTCGTCTCTGTACTGTATCGGTTCTAACCGTTTCGCTCTGATAAGCTTTAAACAATACTGTCGTGTTCCGATGGAAAATAATCGATTATACAGGGTACGATTTATTACAATGTACTTAATCAGAGCATAAGAGTAGATGTTGGGCGGCAGGGGTGGCCGCCGAAGAGAGAGAAGTCGCAAGTTCGATTTCTGGCTCAAGTGCCTTGGCATAGTTTGCATTTTCTGACCCTGGCCGTGTGGGGTTTCGCTAGGTACTCCGCTTTCCTGCCACAGTTCAAAGACATGCTGCCTAGTTAATAGGCCTGCTGACCACATGTCCCCCCATTACCCTACAATGGGCTGGCGTCCAATGATGGGCATAGCCCTGCCTTGCACCCTGTGTTTGCCGAGAAGGGTTCTTGGTTCACCGCGACCCTGCGGGAACAGTACTGATAACGATGGAGAAATGGATGCTGGATTATACGGTGCGGGATGCATCGTCGCGCACAGGTAATGTGCGTTGTTACATAAGGCGCTGTGGCGAGTGTTTGGGGAGCGTGGCACCACTCCCCGTGTGACAGTACTCCCACACGAGTGCTGTCACTCGTGTGGGAGGTGGAAGGGCGCTGCCTGGGCGGGCGTTGGATGTGTTCACATTCATCGATTGTGTGGTTTTACGCTCTTACTATGTACACGGGTGTAGTGATCACGGTGTTAAATGTATGCCAATGACTCAACGACTAATGGATGGACGGTTAGGTAACGAGACGGGCCATATTGTCAATACGGTACCACGAAAGGTGACAGTTATGAAATGCTGATTCGTAGTGCCACTATTCGATTAGTTTAAATAATAATTGCGCTTCTCGAGCGCTGCACAGAGCTGCCATGCATGTATTCACACCTGTTTTATCTCGTTCTTTGCACGAATATAAAGGTAACTATTCGTTTCGTATTATCGTAAAGCCATTGATTGTATCGCGAGATGGACGTAAGAATCTGGATGACGGTGAATCACTACGTACCGGGTCGACTGTACAAACAAGGACAGTACGACACTACTGTATTCTGATCCAGTTCGTGGAATCGCGGGTGGGTGGGTGCAGTGCAGCAGGGGGTATCGGCAACGAAGCCCCACGAGGCAATTGGCTCTGCTGTCTCCTGCTCGCGGCCCTGACGTTGCTACGGCTGCTCGCCGCCGCACTCGCTTCCGCCTCGCCAACTGATAGCCGCTGTGGCGATGTTAGCGCTGCACAGGGACCGCTAGGGCTGCACAGTGGCTCTCGTTCCACCGCCACTGCTGCTCCAGCGAACGTGAGGCGGGCCGTCGGTGTTATTATGCTGATGGCTGACAGAGCCATCTCGCGCGCTGCTCCCAGACTCTGGAATGCCCTTCCATTGGAGATTCGATCAGCTGAGTCCCTGGGCATCTTCAAATCTCGTCTCAAGACTCACTTGTTCCGTAAGGCTTTCAAGCCCTCTGGCTAGGACTGTTGAAGTGGCTCAATGTTGGCGTGCCGGGATGATGGCTTTCTGTTGACCTGCGCCTGCTCGGGAACATTTATTCCTTGTTTGTTGAAGAATTTTTTATCGCTAATTTTACGCACTATAATGTATTGCTACTATTTGACTTTCAGTTTAACTTTGCTGATGTTGTTGTTGACGTGCCGTTCTCGCCGCAGCTCTGTGCAGCGCTTTGTGACCCTCGGGTGAAAGGCGCTCTAGAAATGCAATTATTTTTATTCTGTGGACAGTCCACCTCTCTATAATGAATAGCTTGTCCACCGGACGACCACTGTTTACACTCTTTATACAGCAATATTTCGGTTATATATCTCATCTCATTATCTGAAACCGCTTAATCCTATATAGGGTCACGGTGAAGCCGGAGCCTATCCCGGAAACACAGGGCGTAAGGCAGGAATACANNNCACTGCGCCACCGCGCCGCCCGGTTATATATGTTGTGATCCATAATTTGCACGTTTCCACATAAACGTACTAATATCTGCAAGCAGTGCGTATCACTTGCGCCTATCGTCACTACAATACGTGTCCCACGAGTGAGCTTGGGTGACCGAAGCACGTAGACTGGGAAAGAAAAAAAAACATTTTTTTGTTGCTGCTGATTTTCCGTTCTCATGCCGTTGTTGTTGACGTGCCGTTCTCTCCGTATCTCTCCGTGCGGCGCTTTGTGACCCTCGGGTGAAAAGCGCTCAATAAATGCAATTAACATGATTAAGATGTGAGCGGGCAGAGCTGGGTTGGGTTTGCCACGGTTGTAGCACCAGCCCAGCTTGACACGCTGCCTGCGGTCTCGTCTACTGCTGAACCTCTATCAACGATAGTCATAATATACTCTATAAACCACCCACCCCTCGTGCAATTGTGGGAGCAGCGTAATATTTAAAAGTCTACGGTAATCATTCATAAATTAGTATACCCTCTTGCGCTGGAGGGCCGGTGGCAATCCTCATAAACAAGGCGTAAGGCATCACAATACCTAAGATTGGACGCTAGTCCATCGCAGATCGCATGCATAACAAATGAGACCCCACAAACAGGAAACTGCCGAGATGGATCATACTAGCCATTAGATGAAGCACAATTAGTCGAAAATCGGTGAACCGTAACCGATGTAATTAGCATTGTTAACGCGATGACGTTATTTTTAAGATTCGTGAAAACAGTGCGTGAGCAATCGTACAATTTCACAGCAAAAACCTACCATTGTCCGTCCTCTCGAGCGGTTTGGCCCGCGAGGCCATTGTGAGCCTGTGTGGGTTCGTGCGAATGTATTTTGCGTATTCGCCGTTATGTAACGAACAGTGCCTGGGATAATCTAGTGATCAATGCACGTGTAATGTGGAGCTTATAAGGGGTGTCGTATTATCAGTGAAGTGTATTGTGCATTTACATACTGTAGCCCAGCAGATGGACTTTAATGCGTATGTTGTGTATTATAGTCGTGTGGTGTGTACACTACTGCATATGGCGTATACTGGGTGCATTTCTCACGCGCTAAGTACTGTGTGCGTACTGTGTAGTGTTTCGTGAATACGATAAGCACCTTACAGTAGTGCGTGCTGAGTGTTTTGGTCGTACTCCATCGTGTACAGTACACGTTATGGTGACTACGAACTACACAATGTGGCGTCGAATGCAGAGTGGTGTACAGAGTGGTCCAAATGTTTTGTGACTACACCCATTAGTAAATATGAGTATTATTTTAGGGGATTAAACAGGGGGTTTCATTTAGAAACCCCTTATAGCGCTGTGTGCGAAGTGTGCATGTGTAGTGTTTATGTGAAGGGTATGCTTAGTGTCTGGATTGGTTTGCGTGTTTCCAGTGGACGTAAACGTGTGTTGTCGCTCCCTCTTTGTAGGAGTATTGTACCTGGGTATAGTGTTGGAGTAGTCATACAATGTACGTGGTATTTCGCGCGTGTGTGGTGTGTACATCGCTATGTATGTACTCAATAGATGTGATTCGCGTAATGTGTGTGCCGTGGGGTGTAACGATGCAATTATTCGTCAGTTACGATAAAGCTCAAGGTAGGTGTCGAATTGCGTAAGGCGTTCTCGCGTTATTCGCTAGAGGCGCTGCAGTATCCTACAGTTTACGGTTCAGCGGATTATACCCATTTGAGAGGCATGAAACAACACTCTCACACGTGTGACTTGGTACATCCGTTCACTGCACTCGGAAGTTCTGTTCAACCCCAGTGGTAAAAACAAATAGAACCTTCAAGTGAAACAAATGGAACCTTTAAGTGACAATTCATTGTGGTGAATGGAAAGAGGCGAATCATTGCGCCGCTAGTGTGTTTATGTAATAAGGTATCGACTAGATTATGTTCGTACACGGTGTGTGTGTAAATCTCATGTCATTGTCAGAAACCGCTTAGTCCTGTACAGGGTCGCGGTGAGCCGGAGCCTATCCCGGCAGACACAGGGCGCAAGGCAGGGATACACCCACGATGGGACGCCAGTCCATCACTGGGCGCTGAGGGCAATTTAGTCTGCAAGCCAATTAACCTATGTAGCAGCATGTTTTTTGGACTGTGGGAGGAAACCGGAGTGCCCGGCGAAAACTCACGCGGAGACGGGGAGAACATGCAGATTCTACACAGAAAGGCACCCGAGCCGAGATTCGAACCCGGGACCTTCTTGCTGTCAGGCGACAGCGCTACCCACTGGGCCACCGTGCCGCCCCGTGTATGGAAATATACCACGGTTTTACCAACTTACATGCTAATGTTACATTTTTCTGATAGTCAAACTAGAGTGCAAACAATACAGATATGCAATAATCCATACAAATGAGAAGTTGCAGCCAAGACAGCTGTAATTACGGCATTCGGTTGCGAGCCGGAGGCAGAGGGGCTGAATACAGGAGTTACTTAGCGTAAGCGTATCTTTTGCACTTGCATTGTGGTGTGCGTGTAATAAACATGCAACGATCCAACTTGTTACCAACGTATAAACCTAAGCTGTCAGAGTTGTACAGTAAGTATAGTGTACACGTATTTGGTCACGATTACCCATTGCCCTACTCAACGTTACGCACCACAATAATAATACTTCTAGGCTGCTTTTCACCCGAAGGTCACAAAGCGCTGCACAAAGCTGCGGAGAGAATGGCATGTCAGCAACAACAACGACATAAGAACAGCAAATCAGCAACAATATTTTGGGTAAAAGTTTGAGATGTTTTTCATTACAACAAAGTATCCAGTAAGCTTGCAAAATGTAGATGCGGGATTCCTGCGACACAACAAACGTCTAAATTGACCAACAACGAATGAAGTCAAATACCACAAACGTATAATAACAATCTGTGCGTAAATAAATCTCTAACCGTAATCATACAAGTATTCTGTAATACCTAAGATTGCACAATTAAACAAACTCAACACAAATTTGTACAACGATGACAACGCCAAACACAAGTTAGTAAATGGCAGTACTCAACATTGCACAGCACATTAAATAAGAGCCAAAGTGCAACAGTGACATGGTAAAAAATTTTAAAAACAAATTGGCAACTTGAAAAGGAGCCTATGTGATGACGCGATTTCTATCCTACTTAGATTCGTTATTCGGGAAGGGGTAGAGGGATGCAAACATGTCAAATATGCAGGAACTCATGAATTATACATGCAGTGCGATTTTTGTACTGTGTACATCGTGGTCCACGTATGGACACCCCACTATAAAGATACGGACATTCGGCACATAAGTAACGTGACTGTCAGGCAATCAGCAGAGCCTTCTCTGAATAAACTATTAATTTGTGAGAATTGCTCTCGGTAGCTGCTCTTTATGGATAACCGTGTAAAGCGTAGCACTAGAACAATGTACTGATGCAGGTTTTCAAGGCTAGATGCATGATGAATGCTTACCAAAGTTGTTCTTTCGGGATAGCCGTGTCGCGCGCTCCTCTTTCGCGACGTTTCGCCTCCCACGTTGGATGCATCTTCAGGAGCGCTGTGACCCAGTCACGGCTATCCTGAAAGAACAGCTTTTTAAAGAAATCATCAATATAATAATGTATTTGTATCGTATATTTGGAAACAAAGAGGAACAATGTTTTGGCTGTCCAGCTTTGTGGACATGCGTGCTGATTGATTTAATGAATGAACGGTTGTCCCTAGATAGCCCCATTTATGTTTTGTACCGTATTTCTTTCATGTATCTTAGTGAAGAAAAGGTGTGATGTGTAAATTGTGTGTATGAATATATAAAGTTGTTACGTGTATAAATGTACATGAATGGACGCTAAACACTGCACTACTGCTCTCATGCACACCTGTAATGTTTGTAAATGTGACCTCACCTAAAAATAGATTTTGTTTGTAAATACTCTGTCCGCCCTTTTAGAGTATCAGATTGGAATCCTTAATGAGCGCAAATTGTATCTGCACAGTGCTTTTGTCTTAATTCAGATTTGCTTACCACTTGTTGGTTATTCTTCTTAAGTTTTAGCTATTTTATCATTCAGTTCTTATTTGCACTACCATCAACGCTTTTTCACGCACTTTCCGCCTTTATATTGGCGTAACAAGAGCGTGTTACACGCTTGGAACAAGATCGCCCGTAGGCTGAATTCGCTGCTAGTTTTCACGTTTGCACATAATACATGCATACGCACATATAATGACAATGGTCCCCCGTCTGTAGCCGAGAGTGTGTCGCGACAATTCCTGTTAGCGTCAAATAACACGCGCACCACACACACATCACAACTGTAAAGAATAACCCGGGTGAATGTATTTTTTTTATTACGATTGTGAATATAGCTGCTTGCGCACCAATTCTCATTCTGCTTCATAAATTAACGCAGAGACGTTCTAAACAAAACATGGCGGCGATTTTGATGCAAGGGCGCAGCTTGAGGCAGCCGGCGTAAGTGGCTCTAAATTGGTGAATGGCAGGCTGCCTAAACGATCACTGGCTGGCTGTGTTCACAAGACAGGTATTCGTCACCTGAGAGAAATTGATGAGCTGGATAAAGTCATGTTACAGGTGGTCGTCACGTGACAAACATTGACTGGCAGAGCCACGTGACAGGTGTAAAACACATGACCTCTGCAGAGCAAACGTGTCTTCTGAGTGTCCCAAAATAATGTGTATATTAACGTTCCTAAGAGTTATATAAAGTACTTTTAGGTTTTGTCACGTAAAAAGTGGTGCAAACCCGCCACCACCCAGTAGAGTGTTTATATATAAAGGAACGTTTATAGCCAATCAAGTATAGTATGGCAGCTACCGCCACATCCTCCCAAAAGCAGGAAACCTACAAGCCATTGCTATTGTGATGCGAATGCTCATGAAGCCACTGAGCTACAGCTCACTCAATCAGATATTTTTACACAACTTTGTTTAAATGCACTTAAATAAGTTAATTGTTAATCGTTAGAAAAATTGATGACGTATTTCATTGGATAGCGCAGCTGTTTTAATGTGCACTGCAAATTGTGAACACTAGTGTAGTGTATGCAGAGGTGCAGTACCTACAGAATAGAATAATAATAGAAAAATTACGATATTTAATTTCTTTGCAAATATTTCGTGAATAAGTCGACCAATATTGTCTTTACGGATGGCCTTGCTCTTTTTAACCACATCCAGTTCTGATCCGAGAACGTACCCTTTTAGGTATTGCAAAGAGCAGTGGTTATGTCATGAGGATTGACATTTGGAATGTCATCGAAGTGTAGCTTGTGATATTGTTTGCTATAATTTGCATGTTTTTTTGTGAAAATGTTTATTTTAAGCGTGTGCTTATGGTTCCATCATACAATCCACAAGCTAGCTTTCATGCGGTCATTGACAACCTTCATCTCGTTATTGACATTGTAATTCCATTCCCCATGGTTTGAGTTGTGCATTCTGTTGTGCTTTTAAGTTGTATCTTCAGGATTGTTATGGTTTCATCTTGATTTGTTCGTTTTTGTTTTGCTCTCCGTTTCCATTGCATTCCATTACAATGCTAATTATATTACACTGTTTAGTGTTGACAAATAGGAATGTTATCACTATTTGAATTAGATTTCTCATGCCAGTGGTAAGTTTTGCCTGTAATCAGCTTTGATGAATGCTTATCAAAGCTCTTGAGAGATAGCCGTGTCGAGTACAACGTACATCAGAACATGTAATCAGCTTTATCCTACCTCTAGCAACGTAAGACGTAAAACTGGAATCGCACCAACCTGCCATTTTCTGTTACATTTGCAGAAGACATCCCGGACGATCTAATATTGTCTTTTAAAACGTAACCTAATGCAACGTTGGTATGTTGTATGGTTTACAATTAACTGGAAAATAAGTGTATAAGCTAAAAAAATGTGCACAACATTGAGTCATGTATGCTTGACATTTAACTAACAGTGGAATTCCTCGAAAAACTTAGGCATCAATCATTGACTGTAGATACACTCAAATGTGCTTTGGTAGGATTCACCATGCGAAGTAATTATGGCGGATTGACAAGACTGGTGATGGACTGGCAGCTACAGCAAAAACTAGTTCCAAGAGAGGAAAATCACCGTGGAGATGGGAGTGATGAATGAAATGGGAGCGCGGATGGTCGGTGGGGGGAGGCATTTATCCGTTATTTAATAAACAATGGCCGATGCGTGGTGCAGTATAGGTCTACTATAGTCAATAGCTATAGTACGGTATATGTACATGTCTGGTTACAAGCCGTGAGTGGTGTGTTTGGGACGTTTCGTGTGGTATACGTGTAGAATACGGTGTTGCACACCGTGATGTTACTCGATAGTGTTGGCTTATAGTATGGCACACATTGTAGATGTAACTTGGTACTGTTACACGCCCCGAGTACAGTACGTATATTATAAGTGTAGCGCGTCTGGTTATTACTGAGTGTACTGCCATGGTACACGTGTTTGCTCGTCAATAGTATACTGTAGTGTGGTACACGCCGTGTGTAGTTTGTTGACAGTATTTGTAGGTGTTTTACACGCATGTAGGATTTACGAAGACCAGTGTATACAGGCGTGACTCCTGCCCATGTGCGCGGCGCTCGCTACGCCACACTCCACGCCTTTTCTCTCTCGCCCCAGAATGGAGTCGGACGGGGAGGCCGGGACAGCGGCTCCACAGGCGGGGGGAGCGAGCGAGCGGCGCGCCCGGGGGCGGCCGAGAAAGGACGGGGTCATCACCACCCCCACGCAGCGCCCCGCAAAGTGAGCAGGATGATGAGCCCCACGCCGTGCGACGCTTCAGGCTTCCACGGGGCAGGGCTCTTGGACCGTGCTTTTGTTTGTGAAGCGAGGGGGCTGTTCCCGGGGCAAGTGTAATGAGTTTGTAGCTACGGGAGGGCAATGGCTGGCCCTCTAGGTTCGTTGGCTCATCTTGTATTTCCGGGATTTAATATTCTCCTCAGTGTGCCATTGAAAACAAAGTAGGTTAATGAGAAAAACAATTTCAGGAGGGTTGCGTGAGAAAACAACTGCTTCGTTGCAACACTGTGGTGTCTTAAAAAAAAAACTTGTAATAATTTACCCGGCTATGACGTGGCTCATTGTCGCGCCGCGGTTTGTGGCTCATAGACGTTTATATAGATGTTAATTACAACAGAAAATATCCAATGAGCTTGCAAGCTATGGATGCGAGATTCCTTGATACAGCTTCCGTCTGGCGCATCGTTGTAACTGCGCGGTTAGACGTGCTTGTTGCCCCATCACACAGCCCGTGTGTAAGCTTGCTCT
>JAZEWT010000003.1:14490981-14502431 GCA_036362905.1 Mordacia mordax
GTACGTGAGACGAGGGTGGGTACGAGGGAGGAGGGGGGGTACGGGGGAGGGGGGGAGGAGGGGTGTTACGCTGCGAATCCGCTTTCGGCTCTGGCGCTCCATGCCGGTTGTTGGGTTCGACCCCGAGGCCGGCCGGAACTACTTGCAGGGTTGCGGGGGGCGCGTGACGCGCGAATGGTTCCCTCGTGCTGCGGGAGGCGCCTTGTGTTGCTGCTGTTGCTGTCGTTGCCGGCCCCGAGCGCTGCCGAGTCGTGCCAAAGAGACGCGAGCTCCAGGGGAGCCGAGTAACGAGGAACCGAGCAAACTGTCAAAGTGAGTCGTGCCACGAGGGTCCAAGTTCTATCGCAGCGGGTGAGAGCCGAGGGTGGCTGCCAGTAATGAGTTAGTGTCTGCACCTCGGTGGATGTATGTACACGCGAGTCGTATAGCGTGCCATGTACACGTGGTTAAGATTAGCTGTGTGATTTGTAAATGTGTGTAATTTGCTGTATATGTGATATGGACGTGGCTCAGTCAACGTATGCGTGTACACAAACAAGTGTACAGTTCTATGTCCATGCGCGGCTTTGCGCATCTGTTTTTGCATGTACATCGCTGTTTACGGTGTATCCATTTGTTGTAAATGGCTTCGCGTTTGTATAATACATGATTGCACGTGTACATTTGGTCGTGGAGATGTTCGTGTACATCATTGTTGACGTGGTGGTGAGTATGTGGCTTTACACAAGTATCCGTGTGTGTGCACTTGTGCGCGGTGAGCAGTTAGCCTGCTGGGCTACAAACTTGGCAACTCGAGTAAGAATCCCGCTCACGGCCAACACCTGTAACGATGTTCTGAACCGGTCCTGGGCATCCTCTAGGTTTACTCAGCTCAGGATGAGTATCTGGGACAATGTGTTGCTTAGGAGACAAAGACGGCCGGGCGTGGTGCTGGTTACCCAACCCTTCGTATGCCGTAGCGACGTTCATAGGTGCTCGCTAACAGCGCTTGACCATTGATTCTGTTAAGGCCACATGGAGGATCTTTGTACTTATATACGATTGTGTATCGTTTGTGTTAACTCCGTGAGTGAGCATGTTTGGTCATATTATGTATGTATGCGTACTGTATGTGTATAGACAGACACAAGTGAACATGCCTGTGTATGTATCATTGTACACGGTTATCGTGTACATGCATGTCTGTGCACGTGACTGGCCGTACATAGGCAACTGCTAGGTGAAGGCCTTTCCTCGCTACACTTCGTGTGGGTCTTGCGATTTTGGTTGATCATCCTGAAGCTCCATAAAACTGAGCAAGACTTTTCATATATTTATGTCCGTACTAAGGGTACCGGATTCGAATCTTTTATCAGCGCAAATTTTATCTACACAATGCAATGTATATTATGTCTTATTTCAGCTTTACTTTCCACTTAATGTATTACTCTTCTGAAACTTCAGAGAGGTAGCAATATTCCCGTCAAAATTTAACCCAGGTTAAGGCAGTCATGTCAGCAGAAAATGTCATCAAGTATGGGTACTGCTAGTGCTGTACTAAACAATGGCGTGTGATGCACTTCACTGTACCTCTGTGAGTCATTGCACATAGAGTACATTGATAATAATAGCACTTCCAGAGCGTTTTTCACCCGAGGGTCACAGCACTACACAGCTGTGGAGAGAACGACATGTCAACAACATCATCAGGCCAGTTCAACTGAAAGTCACATAATGGCTATAATTTCTAGAAGGACGTGAAATAATCGATAAAAAAATAATTGTTCAACACGAAGGAAGGAATTAATGTTCCCGAGCAGCACAGGTCGGCAGCGAGCCATCATTCTGGCACAACAGGAGCCGCACCAACAATCATAGCCAGAGGACTTGAAAGCCTTAGAGAACAAGTGAGTCTTGAGACAATATTCGAAGATGCCCATGGACTCAGCTGATCGAATCTCCAGTGGAAGTACATTGTAGAGTCTGTGAGCAGTGCCCAAGGAAGACTCTTGTCACCTATCAAATCGAGGTGCGATCTGGGCACATTAGCAAGCCTGTATTGGAGGATCGAAGTTGTCATGTTGAGAAGAGTGCCTGAAGTACGTCACGGATATGTCAGAGCAGCACCAGTGAGAGCCGTGTAGGTGAGAATTAGGATCGTGAATTCAGTCTAGTATTTAACAGGTAACTAGTGGAGAGACTTCAGTACTGGGGATATGTGACCGTGGATTGGTGTGCGAGTGAGGACTCTAGTAGCTGCATTCTGCACACGTTGGAGACGATTGATCAGGTAGGCAGGGGTGCCAGGAAGCTGTGCATTGCTTCTCAGCATCAGCGGGTGACAATGTTGTGCAGTCTGGCTATGTTTCTGAGATGGAAATAGAAGTTGCAAATGTATTGGTGTGTGTGGGTGCAAGTAATTTTATGCAATTGCATACTTATGTGCTTGTATATACGTGCAAGTAAGTGTACTCTTCTACAATACGTGTAAATATTTGTGTACGTGTCCATAGGCTGCATGTTTACATGATTGTCTTCTATGGATACGTAAATTTGTTAATGTTTAAACATTTGTATACAATGGATAGTTCGTTTTGCAACAAACCTGGTGACCTCTGCGTTTTAATTCCCGGCCGCGGCTAACATCAGTGGCAAATTATATCTGATCCATCTCCCCCCAAAACCTTCATTCCGTACTCGCCAGTACCATTGAAGTAGGCTTGGCTTTAACAAGTGGATGGAGACCTCAAACATCCACGACATATATGCTGGTGTTTGTGTACATGGTTGTGTACGTTGTTGCATCAGTTTTTTTCTAAGTATTTGTGCAGGTATATCTGGGTCTGCGTACAGTTCTGTGTACCATACATGCGCCTCTGCACGTCTGTCCATATCTGTCGGTGTGTACACGTGAATGCAAGAGTCTCTCCGTGTGCACATATCCTACACTCGGTATACTTTTAGTTTACCTATTTGTATGTCGTTGGGTATTTTTTAAATTACAGAACAGAACTCTGGAAAGTTTGTGCATATGTACAGTGGTGAGTTTGTGAACCTTTTTAGAATTATCTGTATTTCTGCATAAATGTCACCTAAAATGTCATCAGATCTTTACCTATATCCTAAGAATAGATAACGATAAACAAATAACATGACAATCTATTTGTTGAGAAAAATGATGCAACATTCAACTTCTTCGTTGGAAAAAGTATGCAAACCTACGGTAGATGTTAGCACCCTGTTGATCAGCAGTAACTTCAACCAAAAATTTATGTAACTATTGAGCAGCCCTGACCTTGAGATTTGAGACGTTTTTTCCATTCTTCTTTACAAAACTGCTTAAGTTGAGATATTTGTGGGCTTTCTTGCATCAAGTGTTAGCTTAAAGTGCTGCCGCATCATTTCAATTGGGTCAAGGTCTGGGACTTTCCCTGGACCATTCCAAAAGGACATTTCTTTTGCTTCAGCCTTAGATTTACTTGTGTATTTAGGATCGTTGTCTTGCTGCATGATCCACTTTCTCTTAAACTCTGGCAAATGGATGAATGCCCTGACATTCTATCGAATTTACTGTTGCAATCCGGAATTCATGGTTCCTTCAAGCCGTCCGGGTCCTGAGGCAGCAAATCAGCCCCAAATCATGATACTCCCAACATCATGCTTCATGGTTCGGATGAGGTTCTTATGTTGAACTGCAATGTTTAGCTCTTGTCAATTTTTAATTGCTTATTTTATGTCCTTCTCTCATTTATTGCTAATATTTGACTTTCAGTTAAACTGTCCTGATGTTGTTGACATGCCGTTCTCTCCACAGCACGGATTTGAAAAAAAACTCCAAAAAAACGTTATTGCTAATTTTGCTTTCTCATCTCGTTGCGGATTTGCCGTTTTCTCCACAGTTCTGTGTGGCACTTTGTGGCCCTCGCGTGATGAGCGCTCTGGAAGTGCAGTTATTATTATACGACAAAAGTTACATTTGCCATTTCCTAATATATGTATTATAAACACTGGTAATGTTGCATTTTAAAATTTTAGTTGAAAGTCAGATTATATTTTACACATTCCGCAAAGACGTGTGTTTACATATATATTAAAACCCCAATTTTTTTTTCCTGTTGCTGATTTTTTCGTTCTAATGTTGTTGACGTGCCATTCTCTCCACAGCTCTGTGCAGCGCTTTGTGACCCTCGGGTGAAAAGTGCTCTAAATGCAATTACTATTATACATAATGTGTCCCTACATATTCCACTTTGGACTCACCTGTCCATAGATAATTTTTCCAATATATTTCTGGTTTATTCAGATGGTTTATGGCAATCCACTGTTCTTGGAGAACAGTGGTTTCCTCCTTGCTATGCTGTTATGCACACTATTTTGTATTTTTTTTCCTGATGGTGGACTCATAAACATCAGACATTAGCCAATACAAGAGAGGCCTGCATATCCTTAAAAGTTACCGTGGGGTTCTTTGTGACCTGGATTATTGTATGGTTTGCTCTTGGAGTGATTTTCTTTGGAGAACAACTGCTGGAAAGAGCAACAGTGATGTTGAATTATCTATTCATTAGCCACGCGACGGTAGATTGGTAGAGCCCAACGTCATTAGAAATGTCTTTGTAACCCTTTCCAGACGATGAGCATTGGCAACGCTTTTTATGAGGTCCTCAAATCGCTTTTGATTGGGGAATGACACACTTCCACAAACATGGGTGGTGAAGGCGAGCCTGATAGTGATGACCAAAGTTTGTTTTTCATATAGTACAATGCCACCTAATCTCTCGATTGTCACCACAGTAATGGAAACAAGCAACGCTAATTGCCCCCTTAATTGGGCTGGTTAATCTAGAAGTTCATATAATTTTGTTGACCAGTAAATAATTCTCAAAAAACAAATGAAAAACATTTTTGCGTGTGAAATTTGTTTAATGAGGTTACTTTTACCCTTTGGGCTTCGATGGAGAGCTGATCACATTTCAGGTCAAATATGTGCATAAATATAGAGCATTTGAAAGGATTCACGAACGTTTTCTCACCACTGTACACACATCATGGGTATATCGCCAAGTGCATGCACATAATTTAATTTACAATTAAAGTTAATGTGTGTACACAGTCCATACAGTATGTGTCTTGCATGTGCTGATGTATTTCTGTGTACTCTATTACACAGCTATGTATTTAGGTACTGAATGATTGCATTTTTAACGTCTTTCTCAGTGTGCAGTGTGCCATTCCTATCTCTGAAGGAAAATATAAAAAAAAACTCAGTTCACACAATGTCGTGTGACCCGAATATCATTCAGATTTATCAAACTATGGGCCCTTTTCGACGAATGTTTTCCATAGCTTTTGTTTAAGCAAGTAAATTCTAGTTGAGTATTGACTTCCTGGACATCATCTGTCTGTAGCCGAGCTGCAGGTTTGTGTTGGACCCTTGTCATCTCATCTCATCTCATTATCTGAAACCGCTTAATCCTATATAGGGTCACGGTGAAGCCGGAGCCTATCCCGGAAACACAGGGCGCAAGGCAGGAATACACCCGACGCTGGTCCATCGCCAGACCCTTGTCAGTAGTCACTTAAAAAAAGATCTACATAGCTCAAGAGTCCCTTACAGCTTAAATAAGATTATCACTTGCCAGGTCTGATGATTGCTTCTAAAAGTTGCTCTTTTGGGATAAACATGTCGAGCACTCCTCTCCTTCGTGATGTTTTGTCTCCCACGTTGGAGGTTCCTTCGAGCTTGAGGCACGATCGCCAAGTGGGCAGCGTGCTTGCTCGATGGGGGACACCTGCACTATCCGAATCATTGCCAGGTGCTGCAATTAGTGCTCCAGAGTGAATGACATGACGACAAACGATGTGCGTTGGGTTAGGGAACCAGGCAGGCTGTGAGTCTTGGTTTGAATGTTTGTGCTCTCCCTTTCTGGATAACGAGATGCCTCAAGGTGTAGTCCAGTAAGTTTGTGTATTGCAGGCCGTTTCACGAGTGTCCCCCAATTATACAAATGTGTTTTCTCCAAAAATTCTATATTCTGCTGGCTGTTACATAATTGCAAACATAAATTGTATATGTGTTAGACTAGGACTCTTCAGAAAGGTATTTTTTAGAAAGGTCAGTTTTTAAGGATGAAAATGTCAATAAGTAATATTATTCAGTTTTGACTGGGATGTGGTATATATCGTGGCAACTGCTACTCACATTTTGACAAGAGGTGGGGCATGCTGTCATCCTTTGTTTTCTTTTCGTCCAGCTGGTTGTGTGAAGGTGCTGCTTTTTCAGCTTGTACTATAGTATGCATAGTACATAATTATCAGCTTCATAAAGGCTGCTTTGTCCTTGCTTACTCAATGCTTTATGATTTATTAAAACTAGATGTCCCAGCAATTGTACTAGCCTTCCCACTCAAATACTTGCCGAGCCCTGTTTAAGATGAGAATAGACCCACGATCTCTGTTCTTGCCCTTTTTACATCTATAGTTCAGCTGAAATGGTGAATAAAGATTGGGCAGAGAGTCTGGGTGAGCGATTTTAGCCTATCAGAACATGCGTGCTGTGAAATATCAAACCATAAGCGTTGTATTGTAAACTATTGTGAAAAATAAATGAAGCTCTGAAATGCTTGTAAAGTTTTGCAGGTATGCCCCCCCCCAGGCACTTCAGCCCCCCATTAAGTTGCCCATTCCCCACCACAGGTGGGAGTTTTAAGCAGTATGGCACATGTATGGATTACTACAGCCTACTCGGGCTTGCTTGAAATATAAAGCCGTAATCCTTGCAGATTGGACATGTCAGGATCTTAAATTGAATTAAGGTATATATATATAAATGTAATTATTTTGTCTTAAATTTTTGTAATTTAGTAATGTGTGAACCTAACATTGGTGCCTTATTTTGGCATCTGTAGTACTGAAGTCATAACCAAGGATGAGTTGATTGAGACCAAGACCCTGTTTTACAAGGGATACTTAGTAAACTGTTCAGATGATCAGTTTTGTATATTAGAATATTGTTAAATAATTCAACAGAAAATTGATCAACAAAATTAGGTGTAATTTCAAGCAACTCTTAATATAAATACTGGTATTACGTTCCTTTTATAAAGACCAAACCATAATCATTATGAAAGCCCTGCCTTTTAATTCACAATGAGTACAACTTTTGAAATCCAAAAGCAGTTTAACATGACCCCAGTGGCACGTGGCCCCTTGGTGGCAGCAGTGTATTCTCCACCATGATTCAATGTTGACTGGTGGCTACGAAAGGATAAAGCACGTTGAATCAGAATTACTATATGGTTCACATGGTGCATTAAAAGACGCAACAGTTGAATTAGATATCAGCTGTTATGGCATAGATCCATATCAAGCCTGTGTCTCGAGCAGTCTAACGTGATTTTGAAGCTTTAGAAAAAAAATCATCGTCAAGCGTGCAAGTATAGCTGTAGCCACATCGTTACACATTAAAGGTGTAAGAGTGATGTCACTGTCATGGTGCTTCGTGGTATCACTGAGTACTTTGACATTTGTGATGGTATCGGTAAGATTTTTTTGTTTATTTGAAAAGACTACAAAGTTAGTTTTGGACGGCCGGAGGTATGCAGCCTGTATCTGTCTTCAAGATAAGAGCTGTTTGGTTCTTGGGTTGTCATTAAGGCAACGTTATACGGCAATGGAGGCGAAAGCCAATTAACTGTCTTTGTTCTAGCATACATGGGTGAAGGCCTAAACACTTTACATGCCACCAAACATACATCTTACACGAATGTACATAAGACCCACAAATTAGCCATTGAATTTCAGATCCAGCCACGTCTAGTATCGGCAAGCTGCTTCTTCGTAAAAAAATCTTTCACTTTACAAGGGTCTTTGTTAACGCCGTGATCATTTGACTTAAGAATAACTTTATCCTTTGTGGGTCTTGTGTCATTTAAAAGCTGTCAGTTTGACAAAGTTATTTTGTAGACAACGTGGGGCACTCACCAATGGTTGAGTTGATTAGGTGCAAACTGTTTTTTGTGTTTAAGAACTCAATTACTTTTTCATATTGAGTGGCTCGGCAGCAGTGCCTTAAACGGGGTCCATTAAAATACATTCTTTAAGATGCAAATAGCTTGTTCTTTGCAGTGTCCACGTGCCTCGAGTCATTGATTACATTTAGGCATATAACAATTAACCCACCTGTGATTGATTTCACTATCGGAGTACCTGTGTGCCTTTCTGTGTGGAGTTTGCATGCTCTCCCCGTGTCCGCGTGGGTTTTCGCCGGGTACTCTGGTTTCCTCCCACAGTCCAAAAGCATGCTCCTGCCTTACGCCCGGGACTGGCGTCCCGTCGTCCGGTGTATTCCTGCCTTACGCCCTGTGTTTCCGGGATAGACTCCGGCTCACCGTGACCCTATATAGGATTAAGCGGTTTCAGATAATGAGATGAGAGATGAGTACCTGTACTAAGGGCTTTCTTGTTCCAAGTGTGTAACATTCTTCTGACGTCAGGATAAAGGTGGAAGTGCGCTAAAGAGAGTTAATGGTTCCAAAGCAAAGTAGGAATTTTAAGCGGAAATTGTGTTAACGTTTCATAATATTAATCATAAAATGGAAAGTAATGTTGAAAAAAGACCTAAAAGCCTTAGTTTATTGAAAGTCAAATTTGTGCTTATGAAGGATTCCAACCTGGTACCCTCAGACATGTATACAAGCACTTGCTCTATTATAGAGATATAGACGTATATAGATTGCCGTGAAATTACATTGTGGTTCATAATTTGGTGTAAGTTTCAATGTCTAACTTGTCTATACTTCTCGTATTGTGTGTACCATCTTGTTCTGTCGATTGTTTTGTCTTGTAGTATTATTCTTTGTCATGACTGTTGGTATAAAGGAAACATTTGCTTGAAATGTGTATAATGATGTAAATTTTCACATCATCAATGCTTGATGATTGCTTCGAAAAGTTGCTCTCTCGGGACAGCCGCGTAGATCGTTCCCTCTCCCCCCATTGTGAAATGTCGCGATCCTCAGGCGCTTGAGGATGCCTGTAACGTGTCAGGCGAAACGTCGTGATGGACGGACAGGGTGCAATCGATGCGGCTGTCCCAAGAGAGCAGCTTTTTGAAGCAATCGTCATACATTGAGCCGTGAAAACCTACATCATTACATCAAAATAATACTAAGATACACAACACATTTCCTTACAATTCAATCATTAATGTGTTAAATTATGAATCATTCTTTGATTATATGATTTGTTCTTTGGTAGCAGCAGTCGTGAATTGGGATGCCTTTGTTATTTTCTGTGCTCCACTGTTATCCGGCAGTTAGGGATGCCTATCGATCAATTTAAGAGGTTTTGCCCAGTAAGTACAGCGCTCGAGTTGGGAGGGGTTCTTTTAAAATGTAGTTGGTTAGTTTTATTATTTGAAATTTCAGAAATAATTGATACCAAGTTTTATTTGTCAGTAATTGCATTTTTGCTTGATTACCCTTTTGATAACGTATTGCAGTACCTTGAAAATATGGTGCTTGTTAAAGGCCATACCGCACAGTGTCAGAGGTTATTTGATCCTACTTCTCACTGGTCGCTGCAGGTGTGATGGGGAGGGTTAGAGGTCCAGGATGGTTTCAAATCAAATATCCCTCAAATTAGCTGAGAATCGAACACGTCATCAGTTTCATAGCATAGTGTACGAGTCACAAAATCTCAACGCCACTCCCCTTTGTATGATTGCTTAATTCAGAGTAGCATGGAAAGTATTGGCTTGATTTAATTTCAGGGAAAGAGCACTTGGTTGTTTTCAGTACTTTGCTGTTATCTGGGATTTGGAGCATGTTATGTATGCCTTGGCCACTGCTGTTGAATATTAACCCAAGGCACTGATGTGATCATTTCCCCTTTTTTAATCATCTGAAGATTTATTGTATCGCCTCACAGCAAGACGAATCCGAGTTCGATTTCCGGCTCAGGTGCCTTTGTGTGTGGTATTTTCATGTGCTCCCCATGACTGCATGAGTTTTCATTGGGTACTCCGGTTTTCTCCACCGTCCAAAGATACGCTGCTGCCTCTATTAATTGGCCTGCTGAGTAAATTTCCCCAAAAAGTGTGACCTGCGATGTACTGGCGTCACATTCTAGGTATTCCTCTACCTTGCACCCTATGTCTGCCAGGATAGGCTCCAGCCCCCTGCAATCCTGTACAGGATTAAGCAGGTACTGATGAATGAATAAACAAAAACAATTGTCATTTAGAAAAGAATCAGGTGGTACACACTGATTAGAGGTAATATTATTAGCACTCAAAATAATGTAATTGGGATCACTGCCCACCTGCTTTTGGCAAACTGCACTGTAACATTGCTTCCCAGCACTGTAGATGGTAGGGATTTAACATGAGGTATGAGTCCTCGATGACATTTACCCGAGACGTTTTTGTGCAGGACCCGGGGGGCTGGCAGGCTCCGAGCCACGGGCGACGGCGACAGTGACGGCCGCAATGGCACGGGGGACGCGGGGGATGACATGACGACGGAGGAAGCAGGTAAGACAGATACACTCTTGTTGTGTTATGATCTAGTCATGATTAGAGGACTTCATTTACAAACTAAAACCACATGTATCGCTTGTTGGTGCTATTGTGATGTGGCATAACTTTAGTGGTCCAATTTCTTTTTGTGGCCAATAACAGTGACTGATGTGCTCTCCATTTCATTGAGTGGGGTTATCAAATAATTCATATTAGCCATATATAAATGCAATAATTATAATAATATAAATCGGTTCGTCTAAAGACTTGCTACCCTTAGTGGTCCCAATGTTTGCTTTGGCACATGGAAGAGGATAACTGTTGAGTGGAGTTTGTGGCATTTGAGGTTGAAAGGTTGGGCAGCTGGTGGAAGAGTGGCGCAGGGAGCATGACGTCATTTTGAAGCACAGCATACAGAGCTGAGAGTTTGGTTCAAATCGGTTTTTTAACCACTTGTTCTTAATATGAAGTGATATAATCTCAGCTTAGTTTACCAATTACTGCTGTAAATAGTATATATTTTTTACAATTATCAACATTTGCACTGCATAAAATACTGTTTGTAAGGACAATGTGAGCCAACTTATGTTGAATGAGAAATCTACTGCGGTGGCTTTACATGTGAACTGGTTTCATTTTCTAGAGGCCACTCGTTGACCAATGTTTTCTGCTGTATTTTGTTTCCTGACGTAAGGTAGATTGCACATACTGATTATAATTGTTGATGACGTATAAATTTCACATTCAATTGGTACAATTTGGAATTATAGCACAAACATGTAACTGCATCTCAAGGGATACAAATGTGGAACAAGAATAGATTGGGATGAAGAGAAAGTATAGTTGTGTTTTTTTTCAAATGAGATCGATAAGGATGCCGCAGTGTAGAGTGGGGAAGATGACAGTTTCAGAATACACACTTCATATCGAGGCAGGAAGACATAGGTGGCTT
>JAZEWT010000003.1:14502940-14561410 GCA_036362905.1 Mordacia mordax
GCAAAAAGGTGCACATTTCCTAGGAACAAAGTTTCGCACGTTGGATAACCTGAGATGTGGTAGAATTTTGCAAATAAATTCTGTGACGGTGTTTAATAATGTGCTTTACAGTGAGTTATTACTATTATTTAATATTAACCCACTGTTGTAGATAATACTACTCTTTGACTTTAAGTTGAGTGGCTGCACGGTGGCCCAGTGGGTAACGCTGTCGCCTCACAGCAAGAAGGTCCCGAGTTCGAATCTCGGCTCGGGTGCCTTTCTGTGTGGAGTATACATGTTCTTCCCGTGTCTGCATGGGTTTTCGCCGGGCACTCAGGTTTCCTGCCACAGTCCAAAAACATGCTGCTGCATCGGTTAATTGGCTTGCAGACTAACTTGCCCTCAATGCCCGGTGATGGACTGGCGTCTCATCGTGGGTATATCCCTGTCTTGCGCCCTGTGTCTTCCGGTATAGGCTGCGGCTCACCCCGACCCTGTACAGGACTAAGCGGTTTCTGACAATGAGATGAGATTAAACTTTCAGTTGAACTATCATGATGTTGTTGACATGCCGTTCTCTCCACAACTCGGATTTGTAACAAAAAACCCCAAAAAAACGTTATTGTTGCTGATTTGCCTTCTGTCGTTGTTGTTAACATGCGATTCTCTCTGCAGCTCAGTGCAGCACTTTATGACCCTCGGGTAAAAAAGCATACTAGAAATGCAATTATTATTAATGCTAACAATACTATTGATGAATCTAATTTCTGCCCGAATACTAATGGTACTTGTTCCTTTGTGTAATCCTCAGGTTTAACTATGAAACAATTGCTCTTTTTGACATTGTTTACCTACTCGGTTAACAATTTGAAACATTGTTTGATTTTACATATTGCCTTGTGATTAATAAGTTTGATGCTACTTTGAGATTCAAATTGTTTCTTCCCAAATGGAGCTGTGTGCATCTCGATTGAAAGAAATGAGCCAATGGTTAAAATTTCGCATTTTCTAAATTTTCCGAAGGGTGACCACTTTTAACTTACTAGAAAGGGGTAGGCATGCTGTCTATCATACAGGGAAGATAAGCTAAACCAATCTATTAGGGGGGGGGGGCGGTTTGAACTCTTAATCTTATTTTTGATAGTCATTTTCTTTTTGCTTTCCGTGTTCTTTCCAGAGGTAAAGCTTGCTAATATATTAAATACTTGTATCGTCTTGGTGAGTTACGGGTAGTAAGTTTATAAGTTAATAACGAGTGAAATTACTATTTTGATCAAATATGCTTTAATTAATGTACAATTACTCTTAAAGGTTGTGTTTGCCTACATCACCAAGCAACCTGGAGCATTTGTTTAACTGGCCAAAACCCTGTGTATGAGACTAAGAAAGTTTAAGCCAAACGACGGTGTGCTTGATGAACTAGGGAAAACAACTCAATTGAAGGCCTGAAGGTTGATGGAATTATTAACTTTAGCTGTGAGTAAACTATGAATCCCTCAATTTGACATAAATTAAGGAAAGAACGTTGTGGTGTCACCAGCGAGAGATCAGTCTTAACCCTCCTGCATTGCATTTAACTGTGCAGTTTGCAGGACAACTGATTGGCTCAGCAGATGGCCTATACACTGCAAGGCTCTGTATGGGCAGCAGTAATTTAGGGGGCTTATATTCCAGACACCTGTACTTTCGTGGGGCCTTTATTCCAGGTGGCCTTTACTCCAGGCGGCTCATATGCCACCTGTGCCTAATTTTGTATAGGAGAATTGAAAGGGACAGGATCCTGATATTGTGGAAATGGCACATTATCAATCCTACCCAATGTGCTGGCTGTTGGCAGACTCCCAAGCAAATGGATTGACTTTATCCATCATATTTTTACCCTGCATACCTGAAAACTTCAAAGCTTTACAATTATAAAATTTTCATTGAGGCTTTGTGTGCAACAGCATTTACAGTTGTGCAGAAGGATAACAGTTTAAGATATTCAAACATTTATTATCTGATGGTGACACAATTTGTTTAATTACACATAAGGGGTATGTTATCAGTGACACGATGTGCGTTACAAATTAACTTGATTATACGGTTACTGCGGATTAATAGTTCAGTGGTTACTGGATTAAGCGGGTATTGATAATGAATGGGTAATGTGCTGTGGTGAGCATGCACAACGGGTAATTATTGGATGTTTTTTATTGCAGCAGAATGTATCTACCGAGCTTATAAGATATGGATGTGCTATATCTGCGATACAACCAATGTTTGAATTGACCAATGCAATTTGAAACAGACTACTTAATTTCTCAGTTGGAAGCTTGATGGCCTGTCTTGATTGGGGCCGATTAAATGTCTATCACCAGAGAGGGAACTCGTAGTTATACTTTGAACTTTAGTTCGAGATGACAGGATGATACGCTTATATGAGCAGGGAAGCACTTTTAAATGTTTACAGGTTAAAGGTAGATATCTCATTTTAGCTTAGAACAGTTCAGTCATCCCTCGAAACAGAAGGGTTATATTCCTTAAAATATTTCTGTTAAATGATGTACGTATATCTTTTTGAATTATCCCAAATATTCTCATAAGCGGATACTTATTCCTATGGAACACAATCCTAACTAAGCGATATTAAAAATACATATATTAATGCAACAAATTTGAATAATACGATGTACATTGTTATTAATGTTATATGTATACCATGAGAGATTAAACTTCATAAAGTGGGAATCGAGTAGAGAATATTGTGGTTGACTGACAATGGCGCTGTGTCCTTGTATCTGAGGCAGTGGAAACGAGAGCGGAGATACTAGGGTAGTGAGTAACTTACCAAGTGTCTTGTTTGCCATCTCATCACTTATACGTCATGATAACATCTCGGCACCCAGAGCTGTTATTTGTTGAGCACATGCTCCTATTTTGTCATCCATCCATTGTGCCCCTTGTAGAGGTAGCAAGTCCTACCAATTCCACAAAGTCACTTCGTTCTACATTCTCCTTAACAATCAAACCTTCTTAACATATTAAGTAACTGCTTTACAGGTCTGCATTGCATAACTGCCGGCAATGGAACTGCAGGGTTGTTTTAGAGACATTACTTGATATTGCATAGTCTTGAGCACATGTGAAATCTGAAGGCGTGTGAATTGGGTGTTTATGCCACTGTGGACTCTCTCAGACCATGAGGGAAGTGACACATGGCAGCGTTTTAAAGGTCCTGTACAGTATTATTATGAGATGTAATTAGAGTTTCTGTATATCAAGGGATGCCTGTACTGTATTTGTTATTGAAGGAATTACACAGCAAGAGCAGTACTAAAAGTGGGTGGCCAAACACTGACAATATGTGACTTACGATTGACTGATAATACAATGAGATTTATATTTTAATTATTTTAGTCATAAAGACTTGTTTTTCTTAATATTAGTATGGTTTAAAGGTTTTCATTGAAAAAAAGATTATTGTAGTCTTATACGGTCAATGTTTGGCCGCCCGCTTTTAATCTGTATCCCTAGATAAATTGAGTTTGTGTTCAAAGAAAATAATTTTCTACTTTTGAGTGCAGTAAAGGCGGGTCATTTAAACAAATAATTTTGATCCTATGTTATTGTCAACTTTTGTTAGTCTTATCCATTTATTGTTAGATGTATACTTGCATATCAAGTCACCCTCTTTTAATTGTTAATCAACAACATAGAATTCTTGCATCCAGCAATTTTTGATGGCAAGAATCCGATTAATTTATAGAATCCGTTAAGAGGTGTAAAGTTTTGGACTGGTTCACCCATAACCAGGCATTGCCCCCTACAGACGTAACATTGTCGAGTCAGCTCAGTGCGTGTCTGGCATCGGGAAAACATCGCCCCCATCAGACTGAATAAATTGTAATTTGAAAGGATCGTTTCTATGGCGGGTCCAGGATTGGCTTGTCACTGGTCTTCAAACTTTTCACTAGATTGCATTGTCATCCGAGTTATGCCTGTGTCCAAAACTTCAGCTCTCCAGCTTTATCGGAAATACTTCAATTTTGTGCTCAAAAATTTTAACCATTACACACATCCCCCAATGTAAGTTAAGTAAAAACGGGTAAAAAAAGAAAAGGCACACTGGACATGGCTTTCTTTAGAGCCTAATTATAATAATTATTGCATTTAATATAACACATTTAAAAATGCTAAAATAGCAGTGTTTATAATACATATATTGGGAAATGGTTTATTGTAACATCGTATCATAAAAATTCAATTTCTGGAGTGCTTAGCACCAGAGGGTCACAAAGTACTGCACAGAGCTGCAGAGAGAAGGCACATCAACAACGAGATAAGAACGGCAAATCAGGAATAACGTTTTTACACTCCACGTTCTTTGCTTGTGCTAACCTGCCACCAGTGACCAACAAACAGTCCTCCATATGCCCATCCACACTGTACTTGCGTTGCCATTTGTCTTTTTCCCCTAAAATGTTCTTCTTGAGGTCGATGTTTTTCATGTTGTTTACTCCTGCAATCCGTCCCAGTTGTGTGGCTGTGAGGTGGCAACCATATCTATACAAGCAGGCTAATTGTCAGTGTTATCCACATGTTGCCAAAAGGCAATCAGCCCCGGAAAATGCAATATCGATGCTTTAGTAGCTCAGGTGAAGCTGTTTAAGCGATGCGTACGTTTGCCGGTATACATATGTAAAAAAGAGAGAAAGGCTTTCACCATTTCTGGCAGTGTTAATATCTTAACTCCAAATAGACACCTTTCACAAAGTGTTCATTTTGCAAAAAGCCACATGTATTTGTGGCAAAATATGCTAATAATCATGAAATGCAAATTTCTTTAGTTATTTTGGCTGATAAACTGAATACAGATGATAACCCGTGTGACAGGTGGCATTTGTAGTTTTCTGTTGTAATTTATTGTTGTCTTTTATTGTAATCATTCTTGTTATTTTGAAGCAGGGAAATAGTGTCCCACACATAGGTTATCTGTACGATACTGTACTTTTCAGTGAACTTTGAATAATACTGTAAGGTGGCCCAAATGCTGTTTTTCTCTGTAAATACTTTGGCCGACCTGTCCATTGCTCTAATTGATTTAAAAGTGTCTTTAGGAATTGAAGTTATTCCTAAAATGAAGACATTGCTAGTGGTTTGTCAAAATTACACAGTTGAACATGTACACACGTCACACCATAATTCAAGCTTCACACTTTCTCCACCTCCCACATAGCTTGCACCTTTTTTCCCCCCATCTTAACCAAGCTCAGACTCCAAGCTGTCTCTTCATCCAGCTACACCCCTGTTATGTCTCCCATCCCCTGTCTTTACACACAAGTCGTTCAAAGTCTTTTTTTATTCATACATTTTCGAAACTTACACCATCAAAAACAATATCCCCTCTGCTGTACGATACTGCAGGCTTTATGAGGTTTAAGTTCATTTGCTTTTGAACGCACGTTGTGTTTCTGCACCGCATTTGTGTCCATCTTGTGATGTGCAGCATAGCATTTCTGACTGTCTGTATTGATGAATCATGCTCTGTCCTGCAGATGTGAAGGAGGGCTCCATGGCAGAGGGAGGGGAGCCCTCCCCTCCACACTGCCCCAGCACTGGCACAGAAGAGCCGTCACCTGGCCAGGGACCGAGCCCCCAAACAGAGTGCAGGTGAGATGCCATAGGAATCCAAAACCATTGTCTTGACGTTTACCTTTCGTTCGAATGTATGTGAGCTTCCATTGTTTTCAGCAGGACCTTTACGACAATAGGCATATTGATGCTTCTCTACTTTCATGTAAAGCATTGTCATCTTTCATCTCTAAAAACTGCCTAAAGACACATCTGTCCAGTGAGCCGTCTCGCAAATGTAAAATTTAAGTTGTGTGACGGTGCGTCTTAAGTCCCATTTCGACATTGTGTATTTTCAGAATTGCACATGTTATGAGTTTTTGATTATTCGTATTATTGCCTCCAGAGCGAGAGCCTCTTGGGAGAGCAATGGAGAAGGTTGCGCTATAAATATTTCTCACAAGCGATGCTAGTATTCTCATGCTTGATTGGTTTTGCTATAACATAGCGAGTATGCCCCCCTGCTGAATAGGTTTCGGAGAGGCCAAGGCCCCAGAAAAGCTAACCATCTCTGTTGGGACTTCCGTGCATTCCCATGGTGCACTTGTGGAGAGATATAAACATTATCGACGAGTTGCCCCTGTGCAAACTTGAGAGGCAGTTGACCAACTTTGAATTCGGCCAATGAGGAGGCTGTTTCTTAGTAAGGCAGTTTGTGTTCGCCAAATAAGTACAATAACTTCACTACAACCAAAGGTTGTGATTTGGTGCTGGAGCTTGAAACTCAATTTAATAAAAAAAACACAATATTCAGGAGAATAATTTATCGGTACTTAATCTTTATTGGCTTTTGGAGTATGAATAGTTTTTTCTGTTAATAGCCCAGACCAGGTGACAAGTGCAATTATTATTATTATTTAAGTAAATCATATGTCCAAGGTCAAATTCCAGTTGAGGTCATTTTGTCCATTGACATCTCTCCTGAGTCTATTTAATGATAATCTTCAATTGAAAGTCAACTGTGGTTGCCATTTGTATAATGTGGCCTCTGCCATGCAAACTTTAGGAATGTCCACAACTAGCTTGGGATGCCAAATATGATGGGCCGGGCGGTGTGGTGGCACAGTGAGTAGCGCCATCGCCTCACAGTAAAAAGGTTCCAAGTTCGCATCCCGGTTCAGTTGCCGTTCTATGTGGAGTTTGCGTGTTCTCTCTGTGTCCGCGTTGTTTTTTGCTGGGTACTCCGATTTCCTCTCACCGTCCAAAGACACGCTGCCGCCTAGGTTATTTGGCCTGCTGAGTAAATTGCCCCAAAAAGTTTGCCCTGCGATGTACTGGCATCACATCCTGGGTAATCTCCCGCCTTGTACAGAATTAAGCGGGTATTGATAATGATGATGATCACCAAGGTGCTTGTTGATTGTACATACTTACTTTCTTTACATTACTAGAAGGTGTTGCGTGAATTATCATTCTTGATCTTTAACATGAAGGCTTTCGTGACCAATGTTATTCATAAAGTGCAATTCTTTGGGTTAGCTTACTGTCACAAACACAGGCTTAACTGTGGATATGTGTGATGAGTAAGGACTGTTTGTGTGATAAGTAAATACAGTATGTGTGAGTGTAAAGACTGTGTGTGTGTGAGTTTGTGTAAGACACTGCATGTAGGGCGAAATAGCAGAAGGCAGAACTTGGGACAGTGATGTTGCCATGGTAACCAGAGAGACCCCCGCTAAAGAGATGGATCAGAGCAGACTGGAAATTTCCAGAATTGAGGAGAGACATGCAAATGAAGCTGGGAGACCAATGCGGTAGGACGGGGGCATTAGCACAGTGTCAAGTAGCAAAAATGGCAAAGGAATAGAAATACAAAACACCACAGGTAACCCACCAGAAGAGTAGGTGTTAAACTAGTGGACAATAGGGAGTGCAAGAAGAGAACCCCTCGACCATTAAAAAGCACCACCGTCTCGACCCAGCGCAGAGAGAGTATCCATGCCACTTGGCGATCATGCCCAAGCGTATGGGCACTGCAAGGTACAGCTCCCACGCAAGCGACCTTGTCTCAACGATCTGAAACCTAGCCTTTCTAGCAAGGTCGCTTGCGTGGGAGCTCGACACATACATAGTACCCACAGATATAAAGGAGCAACAGGCACTACACACACACATACTGCGCCTGAGGATGCCTCTAACGTGTAAGGCGAAACGTCGAGAGGAGAGGGAGCGATCGACGTGACTGTCCCGAGAGAGCAGCTTTTCGAAGCAGTCATCATGCATCGAGCCGTGAAAACTTACATCATTACAAAAAATAGGTGATTAAATACAAATATGGAGGAATAAACGTTGCTGAGCAGGCGCAGTTCGGAGGTTTGTCATCATGCTGGTACAACAACACTGAGCCGCATCAGGAGTCCTAGCCGGAGGACTTGAAAGCCTTATGGAACAAGTGAGTTTTGAGACGAGATTTGAATATGCCCAATAGCGCAGCTGATCAAATCTCCAAAGGAAGGGCATTCCAGAGTCTAGAAGCAGCGTGCGAGAAGGCTTTTGTCACCCATCGAATGGAGGTGCGACCTGGGCACATGCAGCAAGCCCGTATTGGAGGATCGAAGTTGTCGTTTTGAGGATAGTGCCTGAAGTAGATGACGGATGTATGTCGTAGCAGCACGAGTAAGAGCCTTGTAGGTGAGAAGGAGGATCTTGAATTCAATCCTCTATTTAACTGGTAACCAGTGAAGAGACATCAGTACTGGGGAAATGTGATCGTGGATGGGTGTGCGAGTAAAGACTCCAGCAGCGTTGGAGACGATTAATCAGGTAGACAGAGGTGCCAGGGAGCAGTGCATTGAAGTAATCGATTCTTGAGGAGATGAAGATGTGTGTTCGCTTCTCAGCATCAGCGGGTGATAGGATGTGTGCAGTCTGGCTATATTTCTGAGATGGAAATAGGCTATCTTCGTCACCTTGTTGATGTGTGTCTCGAAGGTGAGTGAGGAATCAAGAGTCACACCTAGACTCCGGACTACCTTAGCAACTTCAGTGGTTAAGCATCAATTGGATTGGTTCAGCCTTGGACAATTGGTGCGAGGTTCCCACAAGCAAAACTTCTGTCTTGTCTCCATTTAGTTTTAGAAAATGTGAATTGAGCCAGGCCTTCACAGTTGACAGTGAGGATGACATGCAAAGACCAGACGCATTGATGGATAACTGTACGTGGATATAGATTTGGATGTCGTTGGCATAGCAGTGGTAGCTGAGATTGAGGTTGTGCAGGATATGACCAAGTGGTCATATGTAGATGCTGAAGAGGAGTGAGCCGAGAACTGAACCCTGAGGAACTCCAGACATAACATGGTGGATCTCTGAGTTTTGTCCTCCGAGACTTACAAACTACTTTTGGTTGGACAGCTAGGAGCTCAGCCAATGCAGGGCACAGCTAGAGATCCCTGTTCCCTCCAGTTGCTCAAGTAAGATCGGATGGTTATTGATATCAAAAGCAGCGCTCAGGTCTAGGACGACAAGAATACTTGGCAAGCCTTCATCAGCAGCGATGAATAGGTCATCAACTACTTTTACCAGAGCAGCTTCAGTATTATCTATGGCTGAATCTCAACCCAGATTGGAAGAGATCGAGGAGGTCATTGTTAAGAACGTGTTTCTGGAGTTGCGCGGCTATGGCACATTCAAGGACCTAAGAGATGAATGGTAGATTTGAGATGGAGCGATAATTATCAGGAATGTTGCAATCCAAGCCAGTTTTTTTTAAGCAGGGTGGAAACTGCATCATATTTTAATAACCGGGGAACGATATCAGAGTTAAATGAGTTATTAAACATATTCGTGACAAAGGTGGCATGAAATTTAAAATTTGGCCAGATGATTTTGGATGGAAAGGATCAAGGGAGCAGTTTGTGGGCCAATATCTGATAACTAAAGAGGAGACCTCGGATTCCGTTTGGAAAATTCAAGGGGTTTTGAGGTCAAGGAAGGTGTAGGAACAATTCTAGAGGTATTGGTTGCTGAATGAGGCTGGGTAGAGATACGATGGGCTTCATTTTTTTCCGTGAAAAATTGAACTAACTGATCCGCCTGATCTTTATTTGTGAAGAAAAGTGAGGGCGAGTGACTGGTTGGACGAAGGAGTTGATTAATGGTCGAGAAGAGAATTTTGGGCTTGTCGCAGTTATCAGCCAGAATGCTGGAAAGATGGCTGGTATGGGCACAGTCAAGTGCATTTTGGTAGTGGATAAGCTGTTAAAGATTTGATCATGAACGGTGAGTCTAGATTTTCTCCAAGTCCGTTCAGTCCTGTGTGTATTCGCTTTCAGATCCCGGAGTTAAACAGTATTCCAGGGGGATGGTTTTCTGCCCGAGACATTGCATGATTTTAATGGCGCCAAATCATCCCGTATTCTTGATAGCACGTTGTTGTAAGTTTTTGCTGTCGAATCAGAGGCAGAGTGAGCCGAGGCGAAGACTGAAGTGCGATTGATTGCTGCGGTGAATGTCTGGAGTGAGGCTGATAAGGTTTTCAAATTGGATTTGGTGCTTGGTGATTTAAATGGGAGGTAGTACTTGAAGATTGAACCACACAGCAGTGATAAAACCAGGATCACTAACCTGACGGACAGGTTCGTTACCGATATGCCCCATGAGCACATCAAGTCTGGAGTATGGCCGCATCTGTGAGTAGCAGATGTCACATGTTGAGTGAGGCCAAGTGAGGTCAGAGTGGCCATGAGATCCCTTGCAAGAAAGCTGTTTAGAGAGTCAACATGAATGTTGAAATCGCAAAGAATCAGGATCCTTTCAAAACTGGAGCACATCTTTGAAAGCAGCTCATACAGTTCATTGACAAAAGAAGTGGACGCTCCAGGTGGGTGGTAGAGCAACACCAACGTCACAGGTTGGGGTTGAAATCCAATCCAGAGACATATGCTCGAATGAATTGAAGGTGGGCGATGGAATCGGTCGGATGTCGGCAGACGCACTGTGGAGAACTGCGAGGTCGCCATCACGGCCATTTGAACGAGCCTTCTGATGGAGTGCAACGTCTTCCAGTAGGGCCTGATTCAATGTGAGAAAATCATCTTTATGCCAGGTCTCTGTTTGGCAGAGTAGGTCCATACTGTTTGAGATCAGCTCAGCAATGAGTGGGTCTTTTAACCGTCTTCAGAAAGGACACATTGAGTAAGGCAAAGTTGTTTTGTGTTCCAGGCAATGTGCGTGATGGAAGACTGGCCCTAACCAGCGGTATTTTTATCAAGCAACGTCGAGCTACAAACGGTCTAACTTGTTGTTTCCTCGGTAGCCGATGTGTAGGGCTTAATACGGGGGATGGGGGTATGGATATTAATTGTAGGTAGGTTAATGGGCTCTTTGTTGCCGGCGTCGGACGGATGTAATGAGGAAGTCTAAGTATCATAAGCTCACGGCAAATATCCAGAAGGTTGAGGTTACAAGGAACTGATGTAGGAATCAATCTCTTTAGAGCCGCGGATATGTAGGTGATCATATCGAACAGGGGCCGGGCCGGAGCCCAACTCTAGAGACAAGGGGCGCAAGGAAAGGCCACACCCAGGATGCGATGCCAACACATCACGGCACATCTCTCCTGCAGAAATTTTCTCAACAAGCCAATCAACAGAGAGCTGTGCATCCCTGAATGGCAGGATGAATGGATAAGAGTGTTGGAGAATGGAATCACAATGATAGAGATGGGAGTCTCCGTGTTAAAGATGAGAGTCTCAGTGTTATAGATAAATCACAGTGTTAGAGATAGGAGTCACAGTGTTAAAGATAGGAGTCACGGTGTTAGACACTAAGAATTAGAGAAGAGTAAAACAGATAAGTAACTGAAATTGTTTCAGACGCACATATAATGGTATGTAAAACGCACTTCAGAACACACTTATGTTTTAATGCAATTAAGAGAGGGACCTTTGCAAACTGCGACACGAGTATTGAGTCCAGGCCTCAATACACGATGTTATATTACTAATTTAGATGCTGAGGGTTAAGTGGGTGAGGGAGGTGAGAATGGAACTTTGCTGCGTTATTAGATGCGGGTACTCATTGGCCGGCGATGGCTGTTGCAGTGCCTGCGAGATTGATACGACCAGGCTGCTGCGGAAGGCAAGGCCGAGGCTTCAGTTGCTCTCTCAGTACGGAAGGCCTCAAGGATTTTAGGCTTAAAATATAGCGATTGAAAACAACTAAGAATAACAAGCATTAAAAGGAAAAGAAATACAACCAAGGTAACAAAAATAAAATTATTAAGGCTGCTTCGAATACACTGAAAAGTAGTCGTAAAATTGACGATTGTAAGAACGGCTAAAATCAGCCAGCATCCCTTACCTTGCCAGGGCAACGTAAGTAAGGTTATGCAATTTATTTTAAAACCGTTGACATTCTGTATAAAGCGAATTATTACTGGCATAGGTTAATTTGCGAGTCTATTAAAATTGAGAGAATAAAAATACAGGATAAGTGCAGCTTATAAATGCATCATGAAGCAAGGTATTGTCTCTTCGGGAAAGTGTGTATTGATATTAAATGCAAGACAAAATTTTTTGGAGTTTTGTGTTCTTTAAAGAAGGTGTGTGGTTTGCAAGGTGAAAAGCAAACGTCATTTCTTTGATTAATTGCTTTGGAATAGATGGAGGTTATACAAACGACATTAACATTTCACATTTTAAACCTGGACATGGTGGCGTCAGCAAAACACATTTGTGAGTACTGTGTTTGACGTTCGTGTATAGATGTTGTGCACAAGATGGAAATGATGCTAATTATTGTATTTATAGAGTGCTTTTCACCCGGGGGTCACAAAGCAGCGCATATGCTGTACCGGCTTATATGTACACTCTTCATAGCCTCCTTGGAATGACTGGAAAAACGGATGACAACAGTATGACACAATTTTCAGCATTATCCAACTGCTAGTCATGTGGCGGAGCACTCCGTTCACAATAAGTAAGTTATTTGTTCAAACCTAGGTCAGGTGCCCACATATTCTGTTATTCCTCTTGGTCGTTAAAGTGGGATTTTATTGTAGGTTGTCTAAATATGTCTTTAAAATTAGGTTACTTGGTCGCATCATGGTTGTGTGGAATTTTCATCACCGGCTATGTGTTAGGAGTAGAAAATAGCACAGACACGTTATTTGTTTCAAAAATACACGCCGCTGCATAGGTTAATTGGCTTGCAGACTAAATTACCCGCAGTGCCCGGTGGCGGACTGGCGTCCCATCGTGGGTATATCCCTGCCTTGCACCCTGTGTCTGCCGGGATAGGCTCCGGCTCACCGCGACCCTGTACAGGACTAAGCGGTTTTTGACAATGAGATGAGACGTTATCTTTTTTCTACATTTATTACAGTTAGTGAGATATATAATCCGTCAAGCCAGGACCAGAAGATATCTCACTAGAGTACAGATAATACCTAACCTTCTATAGCTCAGCTGGACATGAATCTTCACCCTGTCATTAAGAATATAATTAACTCTTTATGAGGCCTTCCAGAGTCATCGGTTCCATTCCTTAGGCATCATCAGTTACCACTCTCGCACCTGTATGTAGTAAGATTTAAGAGTCTAAGCAAATATGTAGACAAGGTTATTATAATACAGATTGATATGTATGTGTACATGGTTACCTCTTTAATTTGCCTTTTCTATTGTAAAGTGTTTATTTTTCTTGTTTTACCCAGGAATTTATTGCTGGGTCTGATGGCTCTTTTCGGAGATGCAAAGTTGTCATTCAAGGACGTTGATTGCTATGTGACATCCCAATTGAGTAATTTGAGAGTTCCTTTTGAAATATGGTCAATGTAGACTTGCTAAAGACGTTACAGGATTTTTTATCTACACTTTAAAGTAGGTAACGGACCTTTATGGTTAATACACTGGCAGTAATTACAGGGCAGCCCATAGATTCGAATTTCTGCAACATTTGGCAAATGCACTACTGCTAGGCCAATGTCTGGGCACATTATTGGCATGTTTTCACACATTTTTCTTGTATTCCAGTGTGTTATGAATTCATGTATCGTTATGTCAAATGAGTGGGTGTGTCCACAGTTAGCAATATGTATACATGTGAATATATGCAATTGACCCATGAGAATCTTATCACAAATGATATAGATGTTATTATGGATATTATAAACAGCCTAAATTCTCACTTCTCTTCAGCTGGTCATATATTTGATAATGGGCATGATTCTAGTGACTGTACTTCAAGCTCAACTGATCCATCTCAGACTAATATAACTGTTGGCAATAATGCTGCTATTCCATCAGTTTTTTTTATTTAAGCCTATCACATCTAGATGTCTTGAGTCAGTTTACGTCCGTTCAGATTGCTTTTTCGACTGGTGCTGACAACCTTCCACCCTTTGCCTTAGTCGCAGTGGCAGACATTATTTCCAGACCACTGACTCATATTTACAACCTATCCATTCAAGAATCTACAGTCTGTGCTGATTGGAAAACCCTATTTGTTCGGCCACGTCATAAAGGAGGGTATATAAATGATCCAAATAATTACAGGCCAGTTTCTATATTGTCTCCTGTGGTTAAAATCTGTGAGAAAATTCTCAAAAACCAGATTTAAAATTTTATCTCAGTTAATAATTTGCCACATCCAAAATAATCAGGTTTTCGTAAAAAATTCTGTACAACCTCAACGGTGCTTGACTCTAAATTTTGTCTTTGCTAATTTAGATTTAAAAAACAATGCTGTGTCATTCTATTCCTGGATCTCTCTAAAGCCTTTGATACAGTAGGACACAATTTTCTTTTAAATAGACTCTTAAGCCTCCGTTTCTCAAGACACACGGTTGACTGGTTCAAGAGTTACCTCAGCACGCAACCAAGCTGTTTTTGTTGATAACCTGATATCCAACAATCGAACTTACCAAAGGTGTTCCACAAGGTTCCACTCTTGGTCCATTACTGTTCTCTTTGTTAATCAATGACTTGGGCACCTCTCTCATACATTCTAATAACATATTTGCGGATGACACTATTGTTAGTGTCTGGAAATTCCTCAGATGATGTAATTCGAAAATTATAGGGTGACTTCAATATCCTGCAAAACCAGCTTCTCTCACTTAATAATGCTAATAAAACTAAATTCATGCTCTTCTCTCCAAATAAGACATCTCCGCTTCAACTATGTACTCAAGACAACCAACAGATTGAACAAGTAGATGAATACAAATACCTTGGATTCATTATTGATTCAAAATTGAAATTCACACCTCACATTAAAATTGTATGCAAAAAAGGTCAAAATGAAACTTGTCTTTCTTTACAGACATAAACAGTGTTTCCCAATTAGGTTCCGTTTAGACTTAGCTAAGGCTACTATTCTATCATTGTATGATGATTGCGACGTTATCTATCAATCAGCATCCAACACCGCAATAAATAAACTCAACCCTCTCATTCGGCTCTTAGATTTGCATTGGATGCACCTTATAAAACCCACTATTGTGATTTGTATATTCAGTCAAAACTTACTTCCAAAAATAATCGTAGAAGTATTCATTGGGCCATTTTTATACTTAATATCTTGCGAAACAAGTCAGCAAAATATTTCGAGAATGTTAATTATACAGACTAGCAAAGAAAGCCTTAGAAGCTCTTTAAAGTACTTTCTGCTAAATGTTCCAAGGTTTACTACAAGATATGGAGAAAAAGCGTGTGTGGCAGCTGCACCACGTTTCTGGAACACTAGCCACGAGCTTGAAGCTAGTCACTACAGGCCATTACTATACTTAGATCCCAGTTGGAATTGAAATTTCTGCCTAGTTGTGATTGCTAATCCGGATTGTGTTCGAAATGTTCCAAATTTTGCAAGATTCCCTCTCCGTGCTAAATTCGCTACCGTTGATATACTTTATATTTTTTTCACTGTCGCAATGCACAACCTTATTCTTACCTGTTTACTTGAAACATTTGTGCAATGCTCTGGTTTTTTTTACTATTAGAAAAATGCGTGCAATGATGGGTGTAAATGTTTTTTTGTTTGTGGATTTAAATTTACAAATCTTTGAATCCTGTTTATATTTCAAAATTATTTTAAATTAGTGTCAGCAACTCGCATGTTTTCTTGTGTCGCAGGAGTCCTGTAAGGAGCTTTTTAGCTCACTGGGTTATTTTTCAGCTGTAATAATAAAAATCTATCTAGGAATGAACTGGATATTCTATAAATATATTTCCATTTTTGGTGTATTGATGACATCTATGCAGAGGCAATTTGGTGAGCACTTGCTTTTGAATGCTTGGGCTTGAATGCCAGTCCTAACATCATAGGTCTGCCTAGCATGGCTGTGCCTTTCTTTTTTTTTATCACTACCAATGACAGCGCCTGCATTTCTTCCATAGGTTGGTGCCAGTTGCCACTATAGATGTCGCAGGCTTTGATTATAAAACCATATTTTGCCTGAGACCCTGAATATAGGTGTATTGTCGGGAATGCAGTCCATCACAGCTGCATGGCAAATGGTGTTCTTTGCAAAGATGAACTGAGTTTAATTATTATTGCTGTTCATCTGTGCCAAAACAATCAAGTATGTTGCTTGTAAAGCTAGCACTACTGTACTGTGTGTTAATTATTCTGACTTATAATATCCTGCCAGTTTATTGGTGAAATGTTTTAAATCATAAAATTTGCAAATATTACTTGTTTAACATGCCTCTTATATCAGGCAATCATTCTTCTTAATTTTATATTAAGTAGATTATTATTTTGTTTTGTACAGGTTTTGAATGATGCCATAACAAATACCTTTTTGGGGCATGGGTTATGTATGTTTAGTAATGCAGGATGTATTGGGAAGCATTAACACATGCATGTGCATGTATCATCACTGTCATGGATTTTTTTGGATGGCTATTAAATGCTGTATAGCATTTTAAATTGGGCATGACGTTGACCATATGCTAACTGAAAGCAACATTTTTTTATTTACAGTGTTTAAACTAAAATATTAAACCTGCTAATTAAGATTACCCTATTTGCAAGCCAAAAGTTTTTGAAATGATTCTACGTGGTCATGTTGCAAGAGAGTGTTTGTCAATTTATTTGTTTAGCACTTGTGCTCTTTTATGTTGTCATTGTCAATATTATCAAATATACGCAAGTGAATTTTTCAGGGCACAAAAACATAACAAAAGAGACTAGGAAGACAATTTCAAACTGAAAAGTGGTAGGAACTTTATTGGTGATAAGATTAGAAGTCTGGTTTTATTGTAACAGTCTCCTTGTCATTAGGAATAGTTTATAGCCTTTGTGAAAAAATACCTCTTAACTTATGATGTCATGCAAATTTTTTTCTGACATTACATCTAATCCTTGTTTAAAGGTTTACCACATTTTGAGTTATATTGTTTAGCTGCTTTTTCAAAACTTAACATTGCGCATATCTTATTGCTTGTAAAACTTGCGTTTGTGTTTAGTTATGCCGTGGATTTATAATGTCGTAATAAAACAGTCTTCATCAAGTCGTGTTCTATCTATGATTTAATGCTGGGGTTTTTTCCATGTGGTGAAATAATTAGCATCTTTAGTGGAAAATGGACAGTGTGCGCACTGATTTTTTTTCTGAAATGTAATATGACAGGTAAGGAAATTACATTGCATTGTATTATTGTTTATCTGGCTGTGAAAAGTTGATAATATGCAAAACATATCAATTATTGTTTTTGCCGTTTACATAATGAGTTATTGAAGGTCTTGAAATATAAGGCTTTAAAGTGCATTTGTTGCATTAACATGACAATAATACTAATAATTGTATTTATGGAGCGCTTTTCACCCGAGGGTCACAAAATGCTGCTCAAAGCTGCGGAGAGAACGGCACGTCAAAAACAATGGCATTGGAATGCAAAATCAGCAACAATAACACATTTTGTGTGTATTTTTACATACACATCTTTGCAAAACAACATGTAAAATATGATTAAACTTTCAACTATAAAATGCAAAATGCAATGCAAAATTATCAGAGTTTATAATAAATAATAGTCCTTGATTGCACAAAGCGATTCCTTAGCTGTCAATCTGGTAGCTGCGTTGCTGCACTTACCAGTGTAATGTGCAAAGGTTTGTAAATTATGCACTTTTAGAGGTAGGCCATCGTTTATGTTGGTACCTTCAGGATCTGGCTGAGTTCTTGTGGCAAAATTGGCCATGCTGGCAATGAGGCTACTCCGTTGGGTTGCGTTATCTCTGCAGTCTCTCTGAAAGGCATTATGCGTTTGGTATTTGCTGGCTCCTTGGTCGTTAACATGTTTTTGCCAACTTCAGCACGTTTAGTGTATATATAGATATGAAATGGCCACGTTGGGTAAGTATCGCCAGTGCTTGGGACGCATCACAATTGCTGAGTGAGATTATCCATCAGTTGCATTACTCAATAACACAGTGGTTGCTGTGACCTGGAGAATTGTTTGCACTATAATTAATACTATATTAAATATTAATAGTGCATTCCTCTTAAAGAAATGTAGAAATTTTATCAATAGAAAATACTTTATTACATTCATGTAGCGCCTTTCACCTAGAGACCCCAACATGCAGAGGGAGAGGCAACCATGCTCACTGCCAGCGCCTACCTGCTAGACACTCTACGTCCTTGCGTATTATGATGGCATTGGCCAATTCATGAGTGTTTTTTACAATCGTGGGAGGAAACCATAGAGCCCAGAGGAAATTGATTCAGAACAAAGAGAGAACACAAAAACGCCACACAAAGATAAAGATGCCCGAGTCTGACCACCTTGGGCAGGAACCTCTGTATGAGAGGCAGATGTTACCACTTCATCACCTCGCCACTGGCTTACATTCAATTTATGCGGCCATTAATTTGTACATATTCGGTCACTTGTAAGCGTGAAATTTAAATTGGGCGTTTATCTCCAAAGTAATCAAATGCAATTTATAACTCCGATGGTTAAATTAAACATTCCGGTGGTGCAGTTGCTAACTCTTGTGCCTCAAAGTAAGAAGGTCATAGGTGTCTTCGATTCCTGAATTTGGTTCCTTTCTGTGTCCATTTTGCATGTTCTCCCAGTTTATCGATTTTCTCCAGTTTCCTCCAATTGCCAATATATGGTGTTTGCAAGGTTTTTGGGTTTAAACTCTTCAGTTTCTGGTGGAGCACCAACTTCAAGGCAGTTCAGTTTGACAAATTATGTGCAAACCTTCCATTTAAAACAATCCGTTCTCCATGATATAGTGTGACCAGCTGAATAACTTCTTTTTTGTTTTGTCTAAAGAAGAGTGCTACAATATGCGTGTAAATGGTCATGTAAATTGCACCCTGTAAGCTGTAATGTCAACAAAGTTCAATTAATTGACTGCAAGTGATATCTTTTAACATTTTGTTAAGCCATTTCACGTTAATGAGTGGTATGCACATGCCGCATTGACTACATCTTGGCTTATTAGCAGCGGCACCATTGCATGATAAATGGCTGTTTGAATGAGAACTTGTTTACAGCTGTGTTCATCAATGTGATGGTCTTATTTTCAACATGGAAGGCATTTACGGTTGGTTCATCGGCATACATTGCAGTTGACTGCCAAAGCCAGGGCTGGTAAATCTTGTTTTACGAATTAAAATGCCTCTGTTAAGGTTAAGTACGAAGTGCTTTTGCAGGGGTTGTATTTTTATGTAATATCACAACCGGTTTACAAGATATTTAATTGATTCCACATTGAATTGCATTGATTTATCATGAGAATTACAATATTTGAGTGTAATCGTAAGTTTAGTTTTAATGATGGCTGTCATTTAATGCCTGGACAGTGATAGGCCGTGAATTGTGCCTTCAGAACACTGAATGATGAGTTGGTTTTAGTGTTACAATATTTATTGTTGGATAATTACATGAGACATGCTCTCCATAGTTGTTCTTTCGGGATAGCCGTGTCGAGTGTTTCTTCTTCTTTCGTGACGTTTCGCCTATTGTACATCAAGCCGTGAAAACCTGCCTGCGTCAGCTAATTCCATTATACTTCTGGCTATAGATGCATTAACTTGTACAAAATTTGCATTCCTCTTTAAATACAAGTCCTATCCACATCTCAGGAGTTAGCTTTGTGAACGTGTGTGTGTGTGTAGTGTGTGTGTGTGTAGTGTGTGTGTAGTGTGTGTGTGTGCCCGATTCGTTGTGTGTACCAAGTCCATTCATTACAGGATAACATGGGTCGCAGAGTGGTGTAGTGGTAACATCTGCGCCTCAAATAATGAAAGTCCTGCCCTAGGCATATCGATTCCCGCCTAGGGTGCCTTTCTGTGTAGAGTGTGTGTTGTTCCCCTGTTCTGTGCGGGTTTCCCAACATGTTGGCGTGGGCTGAATACTTGGCTGCCTTCCCCTCACCTCTCTGTAGTTTCCTTACGCCTCTAATGATGTAGGTCACCCTAGATAAGAGCGTTTGCTAAATAATAATTGGTAATAATTAATAATAAATGTGAGTTGGGCCTGAGTCCAAATGGTGTTTTAACACGCATGCCTCATTTTAACTTCATTCATTTAACGTTTTTAAACAGTCTCATTAAGCATTGCATGCTCATCGTCGTTCACGTTCTTAGTGTTAAAATAATGATTTGGTAAGAAAACTTGGGATTCAATAATGACTTGTATAAGTAAAGAGGATGTTTTTCTAATAGGTTTTGAAATTAACATTGTTTAGCAATTTAATGCAATTGTGAATTCAGTAGCGCATCATTGGCTTTTATATTCATTGGTTAATGTGATGTTTAGCTCTTGAAGGAATTCATTTGCACATTGTGTTTTTCTTGTTAACTAGAGTCAATTTCGTGAGAGATTACCTGATATCCAGGGGATAGTAAAGTGATAAGTCAAAATTAATCTTCAGCATCTTTAGGCAGGCAATGTCATTTAAAATATATATTTTGGTTCAATTGCTGAAACACATACATGTGGCCTGCATTTGATTTTTAGTATTAAGTGGTGGGAATTTTACATTTGAAAAGCAACATTTTAAATCACAATTTCAATTGTGCGTTCAGCAGATTATGAGTGTTCAGAATCCGTTTGGAAATGTTGCATCACTCTGGTGAATGAGGACGAATAACTAGTTTATTAATTTCCCTGGAAAATTCCTTGATGGGACCTTTTGTCTGCAACTGTGTCCAGGGTATCTGTTGTTCCTTATGTGTCATGAAATAGCTGGAGGAGATGTTTTCAAGATGTTTGTTTAAAATTCCATCATGGCACATGTCTTTTGTTATTACAATATGGTTCACGCTCACCCTTTTAATTTGCTGTGAGCGTCAACCCAATTTACCTTCAAAGTTTAGGAGTTTATAGTTATTGAACACCAGGTTGAAACCACCAGTTTGCTCTGCTTGATAATCTGGTTTCATGTTGGGTGACTGAGACTAACGTTTGATTCTTTAAATCTCAGCAGTCCGTTCAATACTGTGTCACCTCGGAGCCACTTTGCTGTCTTGTATTTGATTTTCAATTCGTGGCCAAATGAGAATTAAATGAAGCTCAATGAGATGTAATGTTTGTGTTCTCTCTCTATATGTTTTGTGACATGCTGCACATCCTTGCAACCAGGGTAATCCATCTCAAGGGATTACATAAGTTAAACGTTGTATGTGTTGTATAAGAGCTGTTGCGCCATGGTGTCACAGTGCGTTACTCCCACTGGGATCAGGAAAGGTACTGGTATGAGCACGAGTGCCTGAAGATAAGGGGAAGGGCCGCGTGACATGCTGCATCAGTCATGTCATTATGCTTATTGAGAGCAACCAATTGGTGGTCATGGTACAAGGGGAGGGATAATTCAGGGTGCCTGGGTGTTGAGGGGGTCAGGAGAGGTGCTATCATGAAGTGAATTTTGGAGGAATGGGAGAGGTGAGCCAGGAGTTAATTGGCTGGGAGTATAAAACGGGGGAGGGGGTGTTAATGGCAGGGTAAATCTTTGAGCCACACATTGACTTATGGGGGTAGTGCAGGGAGATAATAATGGTAGTTTAAAATTATTACATGTATTGATGTAAGTTTTTCACAGCTAGATGTATGAGAATTGCGTTGAAGAGCTGCCCTTTCGGGATATCCGAGAGAAGGAATGCTCGACATGGCTCTCCCAAAAGAGCTCTTGAGAGCAATTCCTCAGACAATACATTTGTATTGCAACTTTATAATAGATACATCAGGCAGTTGTACATCAAAAATGAGAGTGAAGCTGTATCATGTGGTGTCAGAAAATGAGAGTCCGATAGCAGGGTGATGGGAAATTGTGTGCTGCGATTGTGCCGTCAGGATAATGGCAACACATTGGAAAGTAATGCGATTGTATGTTCTGGGGACGAGAGGCTGTTGTGAGATGGGAATATTGGCTTAAGTTTGGTTCCGTGCAAGGGGAGTAAAGTATTTCGGAGCATGGTAATCAGATGTGGGTTAAACAGGTTATTGTAAGGAAGTATGTGCTTCTAAAGCATGAATAAATATTAGTTTGCACATTACTTTATAGTAATTGCCTTAATTATCCAAGCTAACCTTACAACTCATCAAGACTGCAATATTTTAATTGAGAGATCTTGATATTTAATCCCTGATGAGAACAGTGTTTTTGCATATGGAAGAAAACGGGAGTACCTACAGACAATCTTAACGTCCAAGGGCATTGTTCTTAAAAAATAGAACATCATTTTCAGTTGTGTTTGTTTTAGGTGACTTAGTGTCACAAAAGTTAGCAGTTGAACGTCATTAAATTTGGTCTATATGTAAAAAATAGCAAGGGTTTTACCATCTCTGGTAATTACACAGGTGTTAAGATCTTAAAACACCAAATATATACCTTTCACAAAGTGTCCAATTGGCAAAAAGCCATGTACTTTTGGCAAAGTATGCAAACACAAAGCTTTGATAATATATGCAGTGTAATGATGTAGGTTTTCACGGCTCGATGTATAATGATTGGAGTCACACGACACATGAACACTGCTCCTGAGGATGCCTCTATAACATGTGAGGCAAATCGTCGCGAGGTGAAGAGAGGAAGCATATGACGCGGCTGTCCCGAGAGAGCAGCTTTTCGAAGCAATCATATATGCAATGTCTTTGAAACTGATTGGCCCACACCAGATATGGCTTTCTTTTGAGCCGAATTCAGTGTCAGCCAGGTATTGCCAAAAGGCATTCTGCTCAGGACATTACAATATCAATGCTTTCGTAGCTCAGGTGTATTTTTTTAAGGAAAATTTGGCCACTTTCTGCAAACGGGACACTTTGTGAAAGGTGTCTATTTGGTGTGTTTTTTACTTAATACCTCTGTAATTGCCAGAGATGGTAACACCTTTTCTCTTTTTTATGTATATACACTGGCAAAAGTACCCATAGCTTAAATTTGGTTCAAATATTCCGAATTAGATTAATGCTTTTTGACAGTTACTAAATTGAGACTTCAAAACGTATATATATAAAAAACGTTCTTCGTTCTGTTTGCTTGCATGATCACGGTAACTCTGCCAAATCGCAACCAAATTGCGCGGGACCTTCGCAGAATGACGGTACTCGGTCCGAGATGGGTCATCCAGGATTACATCCTTTGTTTCGACATGTACACAACATGGGTCGCAGAGTGGTGCAATGCTATAGGGACTGAGAGGCAGGAGAGATGAGGGCTGAAATTAGAGAAGGGCAAGGACACATGTGGAGAAGTTGTTTTTTATCGCTTATTTTATGTCATAAAATGTATTGCTATTTGTCTTTCAGTTGTTGACGTGCCGTTCTCTCCACAGCTTGGATGTGTAAAAAAAACTCCAACGAAAACGTTATTGCTGATTTGCCGTTCTTGTCTCGTTGTTGATGTACTGTTCTCTCCACAGCTCTGTGCAGCGCTTTGTGACCCTCGGATGATTGGCACTCCAGAAGTGCAATAATTATTATACGATAAGAGTAACATTAAACCATTTCCCAATATATGTATTATTAACACTGATAGTTTTGCATTTTAAAATTCAAGTTGCAAGTCAGATCATATTTTACATGTTGTTCTGCAGCGATGTGTGTTTTTTTATGTTATTGTTGATGATTTTCCATTCTAATGTTGTTGCTGTTGACTGCCGTTCTCTCTGCAGCTCTGTGCAGCGCTTTATGACCCTCGGGTGAAAAGCGCTCTAAATGCAATCATTAATTTTTAATGTAGGCATTTTTGTGTGCTGCTTGTTTAATCGGGTTTTCTTTATTATGATTGGTCGGACTTTGCTGAAGATGTTATTAAATTTTTAGTCAAATGTGTTCATATATACAGAAAATTCAAAAGCGTTTACAAACTTTTTCTCACCACTGTAAGGAAATCTGAAATCAAGTTAGTAATTTGCATTATCCCCAGCCTTGATATACCCCACCACAAATTGTCAAATGGAATAAAATTATTTCAGTTTTGTCAGCGCTATGGAATTACATTGTAAATACCCAAAGAACTGAATCATTCTTAGAAATCTGTAATCCAAAGGTTACGTGTTTAAACTCAAACTCATTTATCGTACATATACCTAGACTGTTTCATACCGTCTCATATAAGTTTTACAATTTGTAATGAAAATTATACTCTATCAGCAGTACTGCCTGCTTGGGCATTACTAATTTACACCTGCCATATGCATGTAACAATCAGTATAATCTATGAGGGCCTGTGACTACGCACTAAGCACACCATGCATTATCTAATAGCAGAGTTGGGGGATTGCAGATAAGTATGCGTCTACAAGAAATGTATGCGAGTTTAGCTGCTTTGACGGAGCAGTAGCATGCCAATTATAAGCTCACAAGTTAAATTCCCTGTCATGGTTGACTCTGCCTTATTGTCCCTTTCGAGTTAATAACTTAGCACTCAGTGAGAAGTTGGCAGCATTTGTCCTTTCGACATGTCTGCCATGAGTGTGCTTAGTTTTTACCTCTAGTCTAACTGGCAGACATTTGTCAGAGCATGAGGACACCAACTTTTTTTTAAGTTTATGTAAAGACCGCTTCATCTTGATCAAACGTTGACGTGTGCTCACCTTTGGTGGCTCTGGTAGATAATTCAGTGTTTGAGGCCTCGGAGGCCTCATTCATATGACGACAAACATTTTCCTCAAAGTATAACAGCTGTTGACCGACAAAATGGGGTTCATCTCATTGCCTCCCCATAGAAATAGAAGGAATGATTGATTGATAACGACGAGGATTTAATCTGGAAATCGTTGCATTGTCTTAGTTATTTTGCCACAGCACCACCTGGCCAGGTAGAGGTTACTTGTGCATGATGTCGGCTCATTATTTCTCTCGGCAGGCTCTCATTTCACTGTGGAAGATATGTGGGGCTTTGGTGTGATTCGGTTTAGACAGGGGATTCAGTCAGACATTTCATTCACACTTTTGCTAATGCTTTTGGATTGCATATTTTTCTTTGGATCTCATAACCTCTTGTTTTTGTCGCTTTAGAAATATATTTTCATGTTACCTTTTTACGCTTAGGAAGCAATAAAAATTCGATTTTTAAAAATTATATCCATGTTAGTCTCTTACAAAAATGAGTTACAATGTGATATTACATGAATCATATACTTGGCGTATTTTTTTAAATAATTGCTAAGCATTATAGGTATTACTGTTCATTTGTGTCTCAGGTGCCTCCTATTATCAGGCAGTTTTCTTCTTACGGCACAATATGTGTGCACAGGCATATTTGACATTTATGCCTTGACAAATCTGTTCACCCCTAGATAAGCTGCTCAAGGGAGAGGACTCACATTTGAATTGATCACTGAGCATGCAGATTGACTAAGAAAAGAGAATTCATTGCAATGTGCCCATAATTAGAATGTAGATAATTTAGTGCAGCATTTGCACCTCATCTTCATGTACATTTATTGGCAAGGGAGTTATGATTGATCTTTTTAATCCATTTAGACTTAGTTTTTCTCGAAAGCACATTTTTAAATAATGATTGTATCATTGTTGAATAGAATATTGAGCAGTGCACATAATTGTTAGCTGTTCAATATAGAATTATTACATTTATACGGTAAGCATTATGGCTGATGTTTTATGGTAGGAGTCCGTCTTAAGACGATTTCCTCCCAGTGCTTGCTCATTTTATTGACCCATGCAGGTTAATTGGTTGACCACTGATGAGGATTTGAACTATTGCCCTCAGATTGTGACTTAAGTGCTTTGTGACATTTGGATTTGCCCCCTAAGTGCTCTGTGTGCCTCATCACGATAAAGTAATGCTTAGGGACCAATTTGCACTGAACATTCACACAACCAATCTTGGACATGCTGGAAGTTACATTGAAAATAGTACCATATGAAGCCTGTACCATGATGTGCCTAAATATTCTACTCAATGTGGTGAATGCAGTTCATCAACAGTAATTAGAACAGATAAGTAAAAAGTAATGCCTTTGGTTTAACTTAGTGCCTGGTCATTGTGGGTCATAAATGCACGAAATGCTTTATCCCAAGCGTATGAATCACTTTATTTTTTGAGCTTCTGTTTGGAGGTTGATGAGAGCAGGTCCAGAGTGCTTTTGGAAAACTTAATTTGGCCAGTGAAAAATAACCCGTAAATGTGCCGAAATGTTAAAATGTGTAATTTGCGTTTGTTGCTTGTTATGACATATGGATCAGAAACATTGACACTGATTACGAAAATGTTACAAAACAGAAATAATACAATAGTTTCATGGATAAATCTAGATTATGAAGTAACTACATTTAAACCTGTAGGAAAACCTAGTGCAGTGTACATTGACCATGGTGAGAGCCTTGAAAGTCTTTCTGAAAATGACACTGAGATTGTGAAGATTGCAGCAGCATCAATTTGATCTTGACTGGAATGCCGCTATGGGTAATGCGGCACGGATTAAAAAATCAGGTTTTTGCCAAGGTACAAAACTTAATTGTAACAAAAACGTTATAAATTAACACAACTGTAGTTATATTTTAATGATTTCAATTTAATAGGGTTTTGTTGGGTATTCCTGTTTCCTCCCACTGCCCAAAGACACGCTGCTGCGTAGATTAATTGGACTGCTGAGTAAATTGCCCCAATAAACGTGGCCTGCGATGTACTTGCCTGATCCTGGGTATTCCCCCGCCTTGCACCCTCTGTGGCCGGGATAGGCTCCCCGTCTCGTGCCTTCTGTCGGCCGGGATAGGCTCTAGCCCCCCCCCCCGCGACCTTGTACAGGATTAAGTGGGTATTGATAGTGAATGAATGAAAGGACTTTATAACCATCGTGTATGGCATCGCTGTGAATCAGAGAATTATGACTGAGATTAATTGGATGTGAACGGCCGAACATATTGTTTGACGAGCTTGAATGATTTATTTTGCTTGTTTATAAAATGTTAAAACGATTAAGAAGGGTGGCAGTAAAAACACTGATAAAGCTCTTAGACCTGTTCAAGAGCAGGGGCATTCTGTGCAAGTGCAGTGCATACTGTAAAACCTCGGCCAGCCGAAATAATTATGAAGGAGAGCCCTGGTCTGGTGAGCCAAACACTTTCTTAATACAATATAATATAAACGCCATGTAAATGTTCATATGTAGTAATATATTCGTGTGTGTAGTGATGAATAGAAAAGAAAAGTATGTGCTGTATGTACAGTATTCTTTGTTAAGTGTTGTATTTTATCTATCTCCGTCAGATTGGTTTTCCTCATCACCTCTCCCTCCATCCCCTATTTATTGCAGACCCAGTGTGGATAAATAACAAATCTGGATACCCAGGGTGCAGCTAGGCATGTTATATGTCTTAGTCTTAAAAAGCTCATCTATAATATCTGACAAGATTAGCATAATGCTTTATATCATATATATGTCCTTCAGCATGCACCTTTGTGCAAGAACAGTGTTCTCGTCAGTTTATTTTGTTTAAAAAGTTTTTGTTATTCGTTTTAGTAACGTTTCCTGTTTAACCATAAGTCTGGTTTACTGGAATCCAGTTTCGTCAAGTTTTACAGTGTTAAACTGTGGAGAAATTGTGAAGGAGAGCAAATAAGCTTGAAGTAGATTGAACGATTTACTGAAAGCCAATAACATTTTTAGTTGGTTAAAAATTATTTTATCAATTTAATATACTCTTATGCCCTGGTTGCAAAATTGATCCAAATAGTAAGTTATGCCCTAATAATGGTTAATTGGTGGCTGTGTATGTGTAGGAAATGGCAGTTAGCAGATTATACTATAATTCAGGCTGCCTAGGTTAAATCTTTCCATACATACCAGTGACGGTTTGGATTAAAACTTAGCCTCTGTCTTATGTAGGTAGCCTGGCACCAAATTTGGAAGCCAGTGCAGCGTTTCATCATGAGATCGAGGAGAAAAAAGTTGCTCAGCATCGAGCTGGCCACAGCCACCACCCTTCATTGCTTTTTTGGCCTTTATGGGCGAGAATGGCTAAATATGTGGTCTGTGCCTTTGTCGCATATGGTTTCTTCCCTGCCTTGTGTAATCAAACAAAAGTTCAGCGTGAAAGCAGGAGAATGTATTCTTTTATTTCCGTGCCAAGGCATGGACTGAAATCGCTGTGCTATCCGAGTCCTCTTAATGTGTCATGTGGTTTGTGTAGTCGAATTGGCCAAGGCTGCGTCATATGTACACCAGTGCTGCCAAGGGAGGACCAAATGTATTCTCATATGCACATTATTGAACATGCTTATAATGCATATGGCAATGTCTATTCCTTCAGCCCTCAGTGGGATCAATAAGTAAATTGCTGTACCATTTTCCTTGCAGGTTTCTGTTCAGGGCATCCAGTTGCTGTGGTTTGGTTTAACTGATCTAACACTATACAAAGCTTCCTGAGACTAAGGTCATTTTAATCACATAGTTTTTAAAACGCCTGTAATGCTGCCAATATTCATACAGTGAGTTTCAGGTGATGTTACAAGCTGGTGCTTCTCAGCTCATTAGTTCCTCTCCATTAGGTAGCCTTGAACCAGTGGTGGATTGCCACCTCACAGTGGTAATACCGTGAGTCCAAAGGGTTTGTACATTGTTGAGTTGGTATATTGTGGTACTTTTTGTACTTGTGGGATGGTGAAGCAACCACTGACTGGGTCTAGAAAAACTGAATACTCGATTGCTTTCCAAAGCTATTCTTTTGGTATAGCCGTGTCGAGCACATGCTCTCCTTCACAGTGTTTTACGTTCCACATTGGAAGCATCCTCACTATGCGTGAGGTTGCTGACACGGCTATCCCAAAAGAACAGATTTGGAAAACCAATCCTAATCCATCGAGCCATGAAAACCTTCATCAGTACACTGAATACTCTTTAATCGATATGCACTCTTCAGGATCCCTGCCAAGTTTGCCTAAGTTCTACAGTGAAATTTAATTGCATGGCCTCTGATCTAATACCCTCGTGTCTTGTACTACGTGATGCTTTGTTGTGTGTTGGTCTTGAAGAATTGGCTGATCATATGTATTAACTGATCAGCCTTTTAGTAGTGTTTTGCTGATGATAATCCGAATGTCAAAATCATCTCATGATTTGCCTGCTTTAAAAAAAGTCGCTTGAAAGGCCCAGTGCCATATGGCTTGAAATGTATTTTTTTTCCTGATGAAGCATACTATCTTGCCCAATTGGTGATTATTTCATAACCCATTGCCAGATCATCAATAGTAATTTTATGTTGAGTGTAAGCTGTATTACAATCGTAACGTGGGCGCAGACATGCTGCCTTACAATAGACATGGAATGATTTATAAATAATCTTGAGAATTGCATACACTTGCTTTTATGTGTGTGTTTTACTACAAATACGTAAATAAATAGTGCCAGCTTTCTGGGTGTAACTGTGAATTCAGCTATCACTGTGGAATACAGTTTTGAGATAACTTTAGTTGTTGCGTGAGCAATTCCCAGATGATAAATTGTAACATCCCCTGCGAACAGGATTCCATTGATGCAGATTTTCTCAACCAAATAACAGTGGTTTAAGATGAATACCGCTTGCAAGCGAGACTTTGAAAATAGAATATTTACAAAGACTGTCTAAAATATAATACGTAAAAAGTGGAATAGAATGTTAAAGCACTACAAAATATGAAGATAATGCAAAACCCATTCTCCAGGTACATTTACATGGAAATTTTTGAGGAAACATTGCACAGGTGTAAACTTATCCAGCAAGTACAATAATAAATAATAATTGGTATTCACACCAATATAGTGTGACTTCAAGATGCTGTGTTTAACAAATAGTCCACAGCAGTTCCACAGTAGTAGAGGGTGTGGTTGCTATATAGTTCCAATTGAGCAATGTACTGGTTTTGCGGCGTCACGTAGGGCAACGCATGCGGTTGTGTGAGTGGGCACGAACCCGCTCGTCGCAAGGATCGTGACGACAGGGGAACTCAAATTGGAAAGCTTCCCAAATCAAGGAGTTGGTACCTTGATGTGGAGTGGGAGATGGCATGAAGTTAAACCCCCAGAAACTCAGATGGCAGACCGGGGTCAAACAAAACTCATGTATTCACAAATTGATGCTAAATCAACAATGGTGAACTTTTTCCCAAAATATTTAATGAATGGGCAGCATAGGTCCTGTCAGGTGTTAAATGCGCTGTCTGTTCTGCAGTGGTATTCTCTCGACACGTGCAGCAACAATGGAATTAAAATATTGGATCGATTTCAAGATCCTCCTTCTCACCTACAAGGCTCTCACTAGTGCCCTCCTCAACACGACAACTTCAATCCTCCAACACGAGCTTGCTGCATATTGCCAGATCTCACCTCCATTCAATCGTTGACAGCCTTCTCGAGCACTGCTCCCTGACTCTGGAACACCCTTTCATTGGAGATTCGGTCAGATGAGTTCCTGGGCATCTTCAAATCTCGTCTCAAGACTCTCTTGTTCTGTAAGGCTTTCAAGCCCTCTAGCTCGGACTGTTAATGCCGGTCAGTGTTGTCATGCCAGATTATGGCTTTTTGCCGACCTGCACCTGCTTATGAACACTTATATTCCTTCTTTCTATTGTTTGACAATCATTTATTTCGCATATTTTATGCCATTCTCTAAATAATAGCCATTATTTTATTGTCAATTAAACTGCTCTCCACAGCTCTGCACAGCGCCTTGTGATCTTCGGGTGAAAAGCCCTCTAGAAGTGCATTTATTGTTATTGTTGCTGACATATGCCGTTCTCTCCACAGCTTAGATTTGTAACAACAACAAAAAACACTTTTTATTGATGATTTGACGTTCATACGTCATGGTTGTTGCTGTTGGCGTGCCGTTCTCGCCACAGCTCTGCAGTGCTTTGTGACCCTCGGGTGAAATGCGCTCTCGAAGTGCAATTATTATTATTATTGCTGAGATGCCATTCTCAACACAGCTTAGATTTGTAACAACAACAAAAAACACAATTGTTTTATTGTTGTTGATTTCCCTTTCATACGCCGTTGTTGCTGACATCCCATTCTCTCTGCAGTTCTCTGCAGCGCTTTGTGACCTCCAGGTGAAATGCGCTCTAGAAGTGCAACTATTCTTTATTTATAGTAGAATTCCTTCAAAGGGTGCCTTTCAAAGTTACAGTAGTGTGGTTTTCTCCATAAATAGCTTTACTCTTAGCTTTACAGATACATGTTCATTTGCTTTCTGCATTATATTTACTCAAAGCCACCATCTGTCATCTGCAACATTAACTTTTAACACCAAATCACACTGAAGGAAAATGTAACCGCCAAATCAGCAGCCTGTGCAGTTATAAAGTGTATACTCAAGTGGAGCTGATTTGTGAATCTCTTTGCAGTAAGGACACCCTAAGCCACCGTTGCGCCTTCTGCCACTGTGGTGGGGAGAGCCTGCTGGGCCAGGGCGATCTGACATGCTGTGGCCCCACGCCCGGCTTCACGCCATCCTATCGCCGCTCCTCGCCGCGTGCACGGCGCGATGACGGCTCGGATACCGAGCGACCTGCTACACGTGCCCGCCGCTCGGACAGTGTCGGGGCTGGCGGGCTCACGGAGGTGACCTCACCACGCTGCAAGCGTGGCAGCATGGACACCGCAGAGTCGATCGGTGGGGAGAAGAGCCCCCGGCAGACGGGAGTGACACGGGGCAACAAGCGGTATGTTTTGATGTTATAATGATGTGCGTGTAATGTCCTAACAGATGATAAGCGCTCTTTTTCTAAGCATGCACTTATGCATGTGAAGGTCTGTCTGACCCATGACCAGAGGTATTTTTCCATAACAGTATTATGCATTGTGGCCTTTTGATGTGCACTTGTTTATGCTTTTGTAAGTGCGTGTGCATATTTTTTAGCTGGAAAATATGAAATCAAAGACTGTACCTTCTAATCTGTTAGGAAAAGTTAATAAATACATTCAGAGCCGCCACCCCTATTCAGATGAGGATGGTGCGAATTACCGTTATCAGTCCTGAGCCAATTGTGAAAGGACACATTCTTTCGGTAGGGAACAGTATGTAGAGAAAACACTTTATACACAGTGATAGTAATTTTATTGATATGTCTCAAGGGGAGTGAAGGTATAATGGGCTGATTAACTCCCCAACCCTGATTTAAACTCAATTTTTGAATTTGAGAAGTGACAAAATATACTAAATGTGGTTTGGGAATTGCTAGTTCCTAACCATACCATCATGTTGATCGGTAAGCTCAATGTGGTTATTAAAATAAATATATAATAATCTCTGTGACGTATCTTGACAAGGTGCAGCATAACCGTGCCATTATTGTCATCAGACTTAAGCTGCAGCAGGTGGCCTTACTACCCAAGGTGACCGTGCCTTTGCCAGAGCACTGAGCCAATACCACCAAGATTCTGCATTCCAATCCAGACTGCCATAAAATATTAAACCATGTTATCAAGTATAGTAAACCAATGATCTCAGGCTGCCAGTCACTACACATATAAAATCATGCAAAATTTGGTTAGTGCTCCATGTGGCCTTTACTCATACCGATGTCAACAGTTTCCCAAACTACAGTGATCCTTTCCATCTTACTTGAGAAATTAATTCCCTAGCAGTGTCACTTGTCCCAGAAACACACCGACCCTCTTACCCTACGCCGAGCGTGCTCAGGTTGCAATGAGTGTTGTCTTGACTTGAAGTGTTGCTATCTTAATTTGATCAGGTTCTCACATATAAATTGTGTTTTGCCGAGAGGGCTAATCTGCATTGGTAGCGACTTGACCACTGTTACCACTGGTGTATTCTGTGCAGTGAACATAGGGAATGATTTATTAGGCTGTCACCTGTATTCCAAATAAAGGCTGAACTCTACTGGATACAGAGGAGGTAAGGCACTCTTGTCTTAAAATGCAACATTGGGAATCAGACCACATACTCCTTTAAGGTAGTACTGCAATATTAAACCAATGCTGTCAGAACCCTTTATTGTTTGTAACTGAACTATTGGATAATCCATGATATTGTTAGCACAATAAATTACATTATTACATTTTTATTAATTAAATCGTCCGTAACTCAGGCGGAGGCATTAAAAAAGGTTTTGGTGGTGCCTTCCTATTCATAGAAAAAGTGTAAACTGGTTTCAGATATTTTCAGTGTATACATAGCTCATCCATATAAATACAGTATAAGACAATGTAATAAACCATCTTTTGTCGAAACATTTGGCAGTAAATGTGTGCATCAGGCAAACGAAGTCAAGAAATTGATGACATGCCATTCTCTCCACAGCTGAGATGTGGAATTAAAAAGTTGTTCAGATGTTGCCGTTGACATGTCTCCACATCTCTGCAGCGATTTCTGACCCTCGGGTGAAAAGTGCTATAGAAATGCAACTATTGTTAATGAAATTATTGTGCAACCTATTGTAAAATAATTTTCTTTATTATGCACCAGTAATCGCACATTTCTGGCCTATATATTTTTCGCCGTGTTTATATTTCAAATAAATGTAGTTGCAAGTCCTATGACCTGCCTGAGAGCATGATTCATGATTCTGTTGAACGTGAACGTAGAACACTACAAAAAAAACCTACTAATAATGACGATGTAACGGAATGTTGGTCGAGATCCCTGTATATATCCATTGTGTGTGTGTATGAATGCACATTGCTGAGTTGACCTTGATGTGCAATTATGTGGGGAATTTCTTAATGAATAAATGCAGGTGAACTCTGTCCGGCTACAGACAATCGTTCCCAGGCATAGGGGGAGGGCTTGCTTACTTTGCATGTCTCACATTCCACTAAAAAAGAGATGAGGGCAAACACTGAACACTCAGATCATCATATTGAGAATGTAAGGAAGATTATCATGCTTCCATGATAAATTGTGGGTCACACCCTGAGTAAAGCAGCTTTGGACAAACGTTTTCAACAGTGAAGCATTGTTAGAAAACAAAAATCCCGATATTTATTATAATTAGTGTTGTTTGAGATATACATAATTAGTTATTTGTTATAGACATGAGGAAGCACCATTATATATATATATTTTAAACGTTATTTATGATTTTGCCGTTCATATGTCGTTGTTTCTGGGCGGCACAGTGGCCCAGTGGTTAGCGCTGTCGCCTCACAGCAAGAAGGTCCCGGGTTCGAATCTCTCGGCTCGGGTGCCTTTTTGTGTGGAGTTTGCATGCTCTCCCCGTGTCCGTTGTGGGTTTTCGCCGGGCACTCCGGTTTTCTCCCACAGTCCAAAAAGCATGCTGCTGCATAGGTTAATTGGCTCGCAGGCTAAATTGCCCCGCAGTGCCCGGTGATGGACTGGCGTCCCATCGTCGGTATATCCTTGCCTTGCGCCCTGTGTCTGCCGGGATAGGCTCCGGCTTCACCATGACCCTGTATAGGACTAAGCGGTTTCAGACAATGAGATGAGATGTCGTTGTTTCTGACTTGCTGTCCTCGCTACAGCTCTGTGCAGCACGTTGTGACCCCCAGGTGAAAGCGCTCTAGAAGTACTATTATTATATCTAAGCAGCACAGCTGACTGCACTGCAATGTCAACTTGTCGATGAATCTCTTCATATGATCAGACCTGATCCGTTACTCACAATTGATGCAAACTTTTCAATTTCAGTATTGTGGCTAAGCATTACCTGCTAAACAGGCATTTGTTTACACTGGTGTTTGCTATCCCCTGCCCTTGTCTATGATCACATTTTCTCTTGAAGTAATTCAGGTTGTGTTAATATATTTATCATACATGTCTGCAAGGATAAAATAGAATACCAGTGGGGAAAATCATCATGGCAACATAATCAAGTCAAGTATTAAATGCTCATTGTGAAATTACAATTAAGACATTTTTACCAGAGTTTAACTCCTCTGTCTAAATGTTCTTTTTTGGCTTTGAAACCTTTAAAAGCCAGGTTATATTACTCCTGATGTACATGTAAACGCCATATGTTGTAGTGAGGGCTTACGGGCATGGAGGGTGAGAGTAATATTTTGATTATGGCCCGTCTGGCCACTGACATGGCGATGTTGCGTGGCTGGGGTTGTACCGGTGCAGGGACCAGTGCAAGTCCCCACAGCGCACGGCGCCTGGACCTCCACAGGACGAGCTGCGTGGGGCAGGCGACCTGTGGGATGAGCTGACCCGCGTGGGCCTTCCCGACGACTTTGACACGCAAACACTGTTCAACACCACGGGTGAGGCTCCACACATGCCGAATCAACAACTCCAGTGTGAGGGGGTGGCTTTTGGAAGCAGTTTGTCCCTGACTATAAACTAATAGTAAAGTTATGGTATCTTTCTACTGAAATAAGGCTTTGCTGTCTCAACTCTGTTGGTAACTAAGCAAATTTTTCCAACATATCACTATTTCAAGTTGATTTCCAACAACCATTCTGAACTTGAAATCTTTTCAGCCTGGCATGGATGATAAACTTAAATTACTCCAACCAGGATTTGAAATGGCAAAAGTACAATTGAGTTTAGCATTCCAATCTCAATGCCTGTAATTTTATGTCCTTTTTCTATTTACGTTCTAAAGAGCATATTGTTATGTTAATTTTATGCCTGAAATACCACAACAGGACTATGTACTTCTGTTCTCTTTTAACGTATTACTGTCGTCTTTTGCATATTCACAAAGAAATTCCTTCATTTAAATGTGCTGCCAATTTGTTCTCTAGCAATGTCCCAAATTCTACAAAAGTTAGTCAATTGTTTGTTGAATGTTTAGTTGGTATAAGTATATAGCATTTACATTCTTGAATAGCATACTTTTCAGATGAATGTGTCCTGGTTGACTTTGTTAAATCAAGGCCAACCTTGAATGAATTCTACTTACTGGAGACTTATCAGCAAACCATGATGTGTAAGTGAACTTGTCACGTGAGCTGATAAGGCACATATTTTCGTTCTCATAAAAATTCTGAACTTGCCCATCTTCAATGGGAAATTATGTAATTTTATGAAGTGATGAAGAACATAGATAAACCCAACATGGTTCATTCCAAGAAAAGCCTGTTTTGCAGTCCGCATTTTTTTACATTGCTGGTAAAAGCAGGTAGGTGCTCATGCCACGGGCAGGATTAGAGATGTGGTGTTGATGGATGGTGAGCTTTGATGCAGTCTGGGGTACAGGATGATGGTGATTGTCAGCTGTTCAATGGTTGCACAAGTCTTTGCAGTTATTTGCAAGTGGTTTGTGCCTGAGGGAGCGTATTGCATCTACAGACAACCAAGAGCACTGTTGAATTTCGGTGGAAGATTCAAATGAAGAATTTGTACAGTAAATTTCTGAAGCGTAGGTGGTTGAGAAGATTCTGTTTTGCACCATGCAATGTTTTCCCACATGGCTTTTCGCAGAGTACTCCGGCTTCCTCCCAAAAACACGCTGCTGCCAAGGTTAATTGGCTTGCTGAATCAATTACCCCCAAAAGTGTGCCCTACGATGTACTGGTATCATATCCGAGGTATTCGCCCACCTTGTGTCCTCTGTCGGACAGGATAGGCTCCAGCCCCACCCCACCCCACCCTCCCCTCCCACCTTGTGCAGGATTAAATGGATATTGATAATGCATGATTGACTGAATAATGTTTACTCTGCATTCTTATGGGGTTTTTCTGACTTTAGCTGCGTGGGGCAGGCGACCTGTAGGAGCTCAGCCAGTTCAGGGTACTGCCAGAGACCCCTATTCCCTTCAGTCCCTCAAGTAAGGCAGGTGGTCAACAATATCAAAGGCAGTGCTCAGGTCCAGGAGGACGAGAATACTTGGCAAGCCTTCATCAGCAGCGACAAGTAGGTCATTAACTACTTTTGCCAGAGCAGTTTCAGTACTATGGCCGTATCTGAACCCAGAATGGAAGGAATCGAGGAGGTCATTGGTGAAGACGTGTTTCTGTAGTTGCACAGATGCTGCATGTTCAAGGACCTTAGAGAGGAATGGTAAATTTGTGATGTTGCAATCGAGGCCACGTTTTTTGAACAAAGGGGTAACTGCGGCACATTTGAAAAGTGTAGGAATGATGCCAGAGCGATGTGAGTTATTGACGAGCTCAGTGATGAAGGTGGCAAGGGGTTTAAATTTGCCCAGATGATTTTGATGGGAAGGGGTCCAGGGAGCAGTTTGCAGGCTGAGATTTGGTCACTAATGAAGAGACATCAGATTCCATTAACTCTGAAAATTACAGGAGTTTTGAGAGCAAGGTACGAGAAGGAACATTTGGTGGGGTATTCGTTGGTAGTTGATTCTTCGTAGAGATATGGTTCTCTTCGATTTTTTCTGAGAAAAACTGAATCAACTCATCCGCCTGATCTTTATTAGTGATGCTGGAAAAGTGTTTTGGTATGGGCACAATCAAGTGCTTTCAGGTAACAATTGAGCTAGTCCTTAAAGATGTGAGCATCGATAACGAGGCCAGATTTTCTCCAAATCCGTTCGGTCCTGTGTGCAATCACCTTGAGGTCCCGGAATTCAGACATAGCGTGATTTTAATAGGGCCAATTCATCCAGTATGCTTGATAGCAGGCTGTTGTAAGTTTCAACTGTCACATCAGAAGCAGATTGAGCCAAGGCAGAGAGTGATGATCTCTTGATTGAGCGGTGAAAAAATCAGGAGTGATGACATTACAATTTTGGAATTTGATTTTGTGCTCTGTGATGGGAATGCGTGGCGGTACTTGAAGATCAAACCAAACAGTGGAATGACGGGACAAGCCAGGATCATTGACAGACACGTTTGTCACAGATATGGCCACATCTGTGAGTTGCAGATGTCACATATTGAATGAAGCCAAATGAGTTTAGAGTGGCCATGAGATCCCTTTGCAAGGGGGCTCTTTGGAGAGCTAACATGGATGTTAAAATCGCCAAGTATCAGGATCTTCTCAGAACTGAAGTACAGCTTACAAAGCAACGCTGACAGTTCATTGACAAAAGAAGTGAAGGCTCCAGGTTGGTGGTCGAGCAGCACCAACTTCACAGGTTGAGCCGACCTCCAATACGGAGACATGTGCTCGAATGAATGGAAGGTCAACGACGGAATCAAATGGATATCGGCAGTAACCCTGTGGAGAACTGCAAGGCCACCACTGCATCCATGGGAACGAGCCTTCTGATGGAGTGCAAAGTCCGGCAGTTCTATTTATGCAGGCATGGCAAGTCACGTGCTCGAAGACCACCATTCTCAATCAGTGGGTCGTGACCCATCAGTGGGTCCTGAGTACCACCATACCTGAGTAGGCCAAGTAACCGCAGATGTGCAACAGGATTCCGATGGTCCACAAAGCTTTGGACATGTTACCCTTTGTACTCTAAACAAGTGGCTTTGTGGTTATTGTTGATTTTTTGATTAACAGTTTTTTTACCACTTTATGGTGTTTGTAAGTGCAATGTATGCAATGATTGGTGAATGTTAAGTAAAGTAGAAAGTGTGGTGTGTGCCAGGGCATTGCTGGGCCCATCACTGCTGCGCAGCTTGGTCTGAAGGCGTGTGCATGGCTGAGGATGAAGCACTGCTGAACGTGGACAAAGCTGTGCTTGTTGGTCTAACACAGGTAAATACAAAGCTAACGTTTTCCTTTCTACTTTAGTGTCATTTAAAGTTTTCAGGACAAAAACATTCATTTTAAATCAGATAAATATGCACTGTGCAATATTCTGCATTTCCATAACAGCAAAATTAAATGTTTAATAAATAATAGGCATTCTCAGGAAGTGGGATATCCCCTTGTGGTTGTTTAGAATTTAAAAGTTGTTAAATTTGTCAACATATAATCGACACCCCATTAAGAAAATATTCTTTTTGTTGAAGTAGTTTGTTTATTTAACTAATATTAGCATAGCAGAATTGTTGCTAAATGTTACCATCCATAAATAAGCAGACATTTCCCAAGTAAAATGTTCATGGAAGGGCATATGTGGCCACTCACATACTATTGTAGTTGATTGACATCGACAAAGATAAACTCTAAAGTCACTTTCTCTTACAATTAGCTTCAAAAAAGCATTCTCTTACAATTAGCTTCAAAAAAGCATTCTCTGGAATTGATAGTATAGAGGTATTATTCTATTGTCTTCTAGGTACCATATTCTATAGGACGTTGGTGACAATGGTCTTCCACAAATCTCTGCTGTTTTTACTGCTATTAATATACGTTTATCCATGTCCAGACACTCTTGACAGAGTTAAATCTCTGTCATCCACGATCTCTTTTTACTTCAATGAATCAAGTTGTAACATATTTTCAATTTCCTTTTTCCTTATAATATGCCGGAGAAACTTTGTCTGTCTTCTTCTATACAATACCTTCTTTCTACATCCCATTCGTGACAATGTCTTCATATGAGGTGTGACTTGTCCAAGGTACCTTCAAGATGCATCTAAAGAACCACATTTGATTTGCTTCAATTCTCAATTATATGCTTGATGCTATTGTCCAACATTCTGATGCACGCATGTAAACTTGTACAATGTAACAATCGAGGACTCTTAGTTTTATCCCCATAGAAATGTTATTATTTATCAGTATCTTTTCATTTTGATAAAGCTATCCTTGGCCATCCCTATCCTCCGTTTTTATTTCATAATCACACTGTACACTGTATAAAAAATAAATATTCAAAGTGGATTGCAAGGTGGTGCAGGAGTAACATCTGCATCTCACAGAAAAAAGTCCTGCCCGAGGTGGTTCGATTCTTGCCACGAGGTGCCTTTCTCTGGAGTTTGTGTTCTTTCCCTCTTCTGCATGGATTTCCTCTGGGTTCTCCAGTTTTCCTCCACACCTAAAACGATATAATTAATTTATTGGTGGATACAATCACTGGCTAGCCACTGGCTCACTACCCCCCCACCCCCCACGTGGTTTTTGTCTTGTCTGTGACCAGGCATGGAATTTGTACACATTATGAATCGTATCATAGCTAGTCTGTCTCTGAAAATTAATGTTTTTTGAATGAATTTATTCATATAAATGTTTACCATATTAATACGATGCATCCGTGGGGTAGTTTTGACCTCACTGACAGTGTTTTCAAGGGCATTAAAAAGGTCATATGCAAGCCATACCATGCTGTTTTTATAATGGTTTGTCATAGCTCATGTGTCCTGAAGGCTGGCTTAGTATATTGAGCTCTCCCCTTAGCTTTCTTTTATATTGACTGGAGGGAAGCCATAATGATTTTACAAGGTTAATCGTTGTTTGGGTTGGCTTCTATTATCACAAGCAAACGTTTATTGCTTGTAATTTTCAGCTGCATTGTTTGCTAGTATTGTTGACATTGGCTTACGCCATAGCTGCCTTTCCCTTCCTCTGCTTCTTTATGTTTCCTCACACTTCTGAATTCCACTGTGTACCTTTGACAGAATTCAAGATTGGTATCTGTATCCCGCTTTTTCCAGAACCACTGGGAGCCATACTGACCTGGTCCATGTACTCACCATGCTCTCGTTAACCCTTCCAGCTGGATGATGTTAACTCCCACTGCTCCATCAGTGGATTGATCATGGTTGATGGTGATGGTGATGATGGTGATGATGGTGAAGTCCCTATTAGTGACGTAGTCTGATGTATAGATTTTTAAAAATTGAACCATGAGCCTGTATCACAGCAGTTCATCAGATCATTGGAGGTCTGATTTATTAGTCCCCTCCTGTTGAGTCTTCTCAGAATAGTGAGAGAATGTCCTGAGCTGACCTGTGTGCCTTATTATTGGATCGTTATATTTGGATGGTGGAATAGTTTCTCGTGCAACGTTTTGAGTTCGAGCAAGTGATGCTTGAAGATGACAATAAAAAAATGTCCCTGACGTTATGGTTTAAATTATACTTTATGGTTGTTGGTACTTTGGTTAGTGAATAATGGCGAGGTCAGTGTCAGAATAATGTGCGTGTGTAAAATTTCACATCCGCATGTCATGGTGATTGGATTTTTTGTTTAATCACAGATGAAACTTCAGGCTATATTACTTGGTGTAGTTTTTAGCACATCAGTGTAGATGTGAAGACATTGTCCTTTCATCTCTATAACTCTGCATGTTTTTGATATGTATTGTCTTTAATCATTTGAGTACAGCCCTGTGGTAATGGATTTTAGCCAGGGCTTCCAAAACTAACCAGATGCCAGATATTGTCACCTTCTAGTTTTGCCAGGAATCTGCATGAATGTCATGCTCGCCAAGTATCCAATGATCACCATGGGTAAATAAACCAAGAGAAAGTGTTTGAGTCATGTCTTTGAATCATGCTAGACTTATTTTTCCCTTTGTATGCTAATGTGCTGTGCAAAGTAACTTTCCATTTGGTTTGTAAAGGACATGGCTTAGTTGTTGTCATTGCTTTTTAGTTTAGTTATATAGTCATTATTAAAATCTGTTCAGAGGATCTTGGGGGCCACAGCCTATTCCAACAGAGCATTTCCAGGATGGGATGCTAGTCCAATACAGGCCACCAGGGACAAGAGATAAGCCAATTTACTTTGGCAGCATGTATTTTGAGGCAAGCTTAGTGGTCATGACAAGGTCATGTATTAGACACTTGTCTATAAGGTGATAAGGTACCTATTGGGGATATATCAATTGAGCTAGTGATCTAGCCATACAGTTTTTAATATTACTGCCTCCAATAAATGGGTTCTTCATAGTGCTTTCCAAACATAGCTTCTTGCACAAATCCGTTTGTTTACTTAGTGCAGTGTTAAGTGGTGTTTACTTTAATTGACAGCTCTCCACCAGTGACAGTCATGGTTCTATATTACAATCGTAGGATGTCCATTGTTAATTTCATACAAGTTATAATTTATGTTCGTGATGCTAGAATGTTGATTGACTTCTGGGATTTGAACTCAATCTTTCAAGTCAATCTCTCGTACATCATTGTCAAATGCATGGATTGATCTTTGAAAGAATAAATAGGTTATATTTCATGGATTATTAAGACTCGAAATAGCAGTATAGCAATTCATTTGAAGTTAATGCCCTGGCTCGTTGACTTTTCCTCCACAGCGGTGTGCCTACTGCCGACGACTGGGGGCTACTATTAAGTGCTGGGAGGAGAAGTGCCGTCAGTTCTATCACTACCCTTGTGCGGCTGGTGCTGGTACCTTCCAGGATATTCAATCACTGACACTGCTATGCCCAGACCACCTTGATCAAGCTGTTGAACTTGGTAAGTTAATGCATCTGAGCCCTATTAATGTGTGAAGACAACTGAGCTCAAGTCAAAGTTAAAATGTTGTTGACTCGGAGCCACTTAAGATTTTTTTTGTAGGGCTCAAACTCTACGAGTAATGCTGGCTTACAACAAAATGAACCTTGATGTATGATGGCTTCAATCAACTCCAAACAAATATAAAGATATTACACTCTTCACCTTCTGTGTTGTTGCTGACATGCTTTCTCTCCACAGCTCTGGGCAGCGCTTTGTGGCCCTCGGGTGAAAAGCACTCTAGAAGTGCAATTATTATTATTATGAGTTAAGTCCCCTGCCATATTCAAGCCTGGCCTTTATTTGTGTTTTTACTGCCACTTGGCGTTGGGGCTCAGTCCTGTCATATACCCTTCACAGTCGGCGAAGAGGCAGAATGCGCCATCTGCGACAGCCCTGGCGATGTTTCCGACCAGCTGTTCTGCACCAGCTGTGGGCAGCACTACCATGGGGCCTGCCTGGAGATAGTGCCCACTCCCTCCAAGCGTGTTGGCTGGCAGTGCCCTGACTGCAAGATATGTCAGACCTGCAAGTGAGTGGCATGGGCACGGTGTGCATGGGGAAGGTGTTTAAAGTGACTTAAATTGGTTAATTTTTTAATCCGCACGAGGCTGTGAAGTTACTCCTGTTTCTGTAGCATAGTTTGTGTTTTTATTAGGTATGAATCAGAACATAAATACTTTAATATAAGGTTATTGAGTAATATGGTCGTGAGAATGTATACATTATTTTTAGACAAGCAAAATATTTGTCAACAGAAACGTACAGGGAGTGTCGGTAATTCATACCATTTAAAATGAATGTGCAGGAACTATAGTAAACCACACTCAAAAGAGTTATGTGCACGTTTGTGATATATAGAAAGAGAAGGAGTATGCGTTGAATTAAATGAACAGCTAATTTACTTTTTAAAACTTTTACTCAAACTTAATTCTCTTCATTAATAATTTTAACTTCTAAGTTGGCTTAATTTTAGACTAATCCAACTTGTGTCGTATTCTTTTTTCAAAATACAGCTTTGTTACTAAAGTTGGAAGCCCATTTTTTCACCTTTATTGCACACTCTAATAATATAGTAGCTTTCAAGCACAAATGTGACATTTCTGATGAATGCTTTTTGAGAGAGTATGTCTGTTTTACATGGGAGCTTCTATAAATAATCAAGTAAATGTGGAGTGGTTTGCATCTCTCCCGATTGCCTGGCAAATCGAATAAAATCCACGTTACCTTGGAGGGGGCTGGTATTCTGGACCTGCCGTGAAATGAGTCACAACAAGTAAATTGACTCGGAGCTATTTTGCTGAAAAATAAAATATTCCTCTCAACTGGTAAAATATCAATGTGATATTGTAATGAGTATGCATAGGGTAAAAAAACTGCTTCGAAAAATCGAACATGAAAATAATCAGTTCAGTACAAATATTGCCAACATTTTATAATATAGCCACAGCGAGAAATACATGGTTATTATGTGTAATACATTCAATACATTGTTCTGTGGTAAACAATTTATTATTGCTATTGACCTTTTTTTATTTATAATCTAAAGGGGAATGCAAACATTTGTAAATAATGTAAGCCAGAAGTCTATCGGTTTGCAGCAGCAGTTCAAGTATTTGGACAGTGAAAAAAGACGTTTGTGTTCCTGGCTCAGCAAGGCTGGCTGATTGAATACAAAGGTTTGTCCAACAGTGTTGTGACATGCCATGCACATTTGGTAAACCCAATTTTGCTGGACACCAGGATGTAACTCAAACGATATAGCCGTTGCGTGGGTGTTCAATCATGAGTGTCAGTGAAACAAACAATGCTTGGTAAACAAATAGCTAACTGGGAATTTAGCAGGGAGTCTCCAATGGGAGACTCTGCCCGGCCATAGGAATGTTTATTTTACACCAGGTGTGTAAACATGCATTGGTTTATTGATTAAAATACTCATACCTTTTAAACTAGATGCTTGAATTACACGGGAAGCATCAATTATTATGTAAATTGTAGGCAAATGATATTGTGATACACTATAAGGTTAACGATACAAATGAGATGCACATTACAAAGTGGACAATATACATGCAATCTATATGTACAAACGAACCTAACAACTAAGACAAGCTAAACAAGACAGAATGCTAATTAAATGAAGTACATATGAGAATAATAATTGCATATCTAGAGCGCTTTTCACCCGGGGGTCACAAAGCGGTGCACAAAGCTGCGTAGAGGACGGCATGTCAACAACAACAAAATCATAGCAATTTAATTAACAGTCATATAATGGCTATAATTTAGAGAGAGCATAAAATCTCATCTCATCTCATTATCTGAAACTGCTTAATCCTATATAGGGTCACGGTGAAGCCGGAGCCTATCCCGGAAACATAGGGCGTAAGGCAGGAATACACCCGACGACGGGACGCCGGTCCATCGCCGGGCATTGCGGGACAATTTTAGTCTGCGAGCCAATCAACCTATCCAGGAGCATGCTTTTGGACTGTGGGAGGAAACCGGAGTACCCGGCGAAAACCCACGCGGACACGGGGAGAGCATGCAAACTCCACACAGAAAGGCACCGGAGCCGAGAGACTCGAACCCGGGACCTTCTTGCTGTGAGGCGTCAGCGCTAACCACTGGGCCACCGCGCCGCCCTATAGCATAAAATAAGTGATAAAAATAAATGTTAAACAAACGAAAGAAGGAATAAGTGTTCCTGCGGTCGGTAGCGAGCCATCATCTAGGCAAACCTTACGGACAAGTTTGTCTTTAGATGAGATTTGAAGATGCCCAGAGATTTAGCTGACGAATCTCCGATAGAAGGGCATTCATTAAGATAATAAGATATAAGAAGATAATAATAAAGATAATTAAGGTATTAAAGATAATATGTAACCACAGCCGCACTTTAAATGCTCTTTACCTGTGATCTTTTCACAAATGCCATGGCGGATTCAGTCTTACCTGCAGGGTTATCTGTGGGTAACATGTCTTGTCTATAAAAACGATGAATTGGAGCAATGCCTTGATCGGGTCTCTCTTAACATGCCTCTGGCTATGACTATGACTCTCAGGGGGAAATGGACCTCAAGCCCTTGGAGGTGACAGCATTTGAGAACTCGTATTGTGGAGACCGTTATACATACAGGCCTGAGATAGTCTTGTTAGAAGGCCCAGGAGGGCCCATCGGCGACCTGGGTGTTTGGCAGGACCAAGCCTAGGGGATCATTGGTAACCCCCACTGCCCTGAAACAAGTTGATAAACCCATGAGGGTTGAGGATTCACATGAATGATGACCCCTTCCTCACGAAAAAATATATAGTGAATGCAACATAAACAATACAAAATACAAAACAATGCAAAGCAGAGACAAAGGAGCAGGTGGTTGTTTTTGTTTGTTTTTTGCTTAGCACTTTTTCTTGGAAGATGTAAATAGGCTTTAAAGGTTTATTTTGAATTATCTAGGGGGGGGTAGTTGTGGCTGAAGGTCGCTGGTCCCTGTATGCAGCGGACTGGTGGGGGGGGGGGAGACATGGCAGACGGTTGATGCAGTTTGCTTCAGTCTGAGGGAGGACCACTGAGGACAAGTGGGTCCTGAGGCATTCAGGCTGGAATTCACATGGTCGACTCTGGGACCTGTCTGGGTAGGATTGCAATTTCAGCTGGACCCATGTTAGTAGGGAGCCTTATTAGCAGCAATCTCGAGACTCCTGGAGGTAGGGGTTATAAGAGGTTTGAAAGGTGGAGCAGAAGTCAGATTTTTACTTGCAGTTTTTTTATGATCCCCTAAGGATCTGGGTGTTACAGAGCCATGCTGGATCTCAGAAGAAATTAATGTATGATAAACAACTAAAAACAGGGTTTATCTTGGGTACTAAAACCCTCTTTTTACCCGCTTCTACTTAACTTACATTGGGGGATGTGTGCAATGGTTAAAATCTTTGAGCACAAAATTAAAGCATTTCCGATAAAGATGGAGAGCTGAAATTTTGCATGCAGGCATAACTCGGATGACAATGCTGGGCCCGCCATACAAATGATCCTTTCAAATTACTATTTATGCAGTCTGGTGGGGGCGATATTTTCCCAATGCCAGACACGCACTGAGCTGACTTGACATTTTCACGTCTCTAGGGGGCAATGCCTAGTTAGGGGTGAACCAGTCCACAACTTTACACCTCTTAACGGTTTCTATAAATGTATTGGGTTCTCGCCCATCAAAAACTTCTGGATGCAAGAATTCCGTTCTGTTGACTTGATTTGCAAATATACATCAAACAATAAATAGCTGAGACTAAAAAAAGTAGAAAATAAAACAGGATGAAAATTACAAAAATGTAATGACCCGGTTTTACCACACTCAAAAGTAGAAAATAAATTTTTTGAACACAAAATTAATCTATCTAGTGATAGACTAAAAAGCGGGTGGCCAAACTCTGACCGAATAAGACAACAATAATCTTTTCCTTTCATGAAAACCTTTGATCCATACTAATATTAAGTGATAGCTGATTGTTCTTCCTTTTACAAAACATTAGAAAAACGTGTATTGGACTAAAATAATTAAAATGTGAATCTCACGTATCAGTCAATCGTAAGTCACGTATTGTCAGTGTTTGCCCACCCGCTTAGAGTCTGTATCCAAAGGAAGATTGATTTTGTGTTAAATCATTTTATTTTCTACTTTTGAGTGGTAAAAGCGGGTCATTTAAAAATTTAGTTTTTATCCCATTTTATGTTTATCAACAGCCATTTTGGCTTAACGAAATCTGGCTTTGTGACACTTTACTCCGTTTTTCATGATCGATAATATACAGTACTGTATGAAATAAACAATTAAAATATCGCAGAAGTTACCAAATATAAAATCCAATTCTGAAACTCACAATCAAATGTTACAGTATCTCTAAAGAACAGCTTTAAACTGTGATTACTTGGAACTTGACATTTCTGTGTAGTCTGAGGATGATAATAAATCAGCATTTGCTATATCCAATTGTTTCCGAATTTCTCCGCTCGGATGTTTTTGTTTTTTAGAGGTCATTAACACAACCCGTCATCGTATAGGGGGCTTATATCAGCCCACTTTGTTTTTTGACAAACTTTAGTGGCAAGATATTTTGTCTGATTTAACTGCTACTTAACTGTTTATGGACTGTATTGACAGAAAATATTATTAATGTCTTTATCCTCGTTTGCTAACCTAAAAATCATATTATCCCATGAGGATACAAAATTCTTAAATATATTTAACAATAAAAGCATCTATGCAATGAAATACTAGTGTGCTACCGAAAAAGATAGAATTTTACTTAAGGTAGTGTCTTATACACTTTTGTCGTTGCCAGACTATAAAGTCTGAGACAAGTACAGATGTAAAAATGGGACACAACGATAATGGGTCTTTTTCTCCTGAGGCACGGTGTTACCTGATCGTTCTGTAGGCAGAAAACATTTTTACCATAATTGTGGCTTAATGCTTACTTTGTGCCTGTTTAAATTCAGTCCACGATTAGCCAGTAATCGTATTTTGTGGGTATTCATGCTGCCTTATATGTTCAGGACATAATGTTTACTTGAAGAAACACCTGTGTTCCTTTTCCGTTGTAATAAACTCCTTTGTTATTCATACATTATTAAACCTAATCATGCCTGGTTTTGGTTAGAAGGTAGTTGTGGTTAGAGGCTTTTATGAATGTATTCATTTAGGTTAGCTTGATGTTATGTTACATAGCAGCCTAAACTAGCTTCATCTCGTTTACACGTGTCTTAAATGCTGAATGCCTTTAAATTTTCTTAAAATCTCTACTCAAGCTTAATAAATTTATTCAAATGACATGCATATGCCTTGGCTGCTTTTGCTGGGCTCTTAGGGGTAAATCATATTTTTTGTTTAAGTATTATCATGGATATGCAGTAGCCCACGCAGACCCACTTGTTATTATGGATATAAAGCTTTCTTAGGGTTGAGTGTCTCATCCATGTCGTGATATGTGAATTTCTTTAGAATCGCATTGTCGCTTGGAGTTCTTAAAGCTTCAGAATGTGCTGTGACATGCTCAGATAATGGACTATATAGTCAGGTTATAGACTTGAGACCAAATGTTACATATAGTACTGACAATGTCAGTCAGATTGAAGTGTGACCACAAGTTTGGACTTTTGGGCATAGGGCTGTCTATAGATGATGTATAAAGTAGCTTGCCTTGGATGGGATTATGTGGCATAGCTCGAGGATGCCATTTGTGTTAAGTATATGAAAAGTTTAATGTGAGATCTTGAGATGTAACATTGCAATTCAGTCATTGCTCACCTAATAATCAACAGTAATCTTGTCTTGTGCAATTAATCATTGTGCTATATTTTTGTTTCATTTGAGATACAGCTGTATGTGGTCTACAAACGGAAATATAGGTAACCTGTGGTGGCATGTGTGCTTTAATAGGGAATCTGGCGATGACAGCAAGATGCTGGTGTGTGACACCTGTGACAAGGGCTACCACACATTCTGTTTGCGACCACCCATGAATATTATCCCCAAAAACAGCTGGAAATGCAAGGTGAGTGCGGAGACTTGTGGCAATCATTTTGTTTACTCCTGTCACGTGGAGGCACAATCTTTTCTACATAGGGAAAATCACTCTTTTCATAGGACACTCAAAAAATCAACGTATTATCGATGGCTGATTATATATGGCACAAGATGCTCTACATGACGTGCTGTTAAAAGTAACAGATTTAGCTATTTCAACTCGTAATGGAGAAGCTTTGATTTAAATTATGGCTTTAGTCAATTTGACTTATGATGGATAAAGGGCCAATAAAGGTCTTAAAATTTTGTTATGACTCAACATGGTTTTACTGTTGATTTGTGAAACCACCATAAATCCTAAATGCAGAGTTAAATAACAATGCGCATCCTTACACCAGTATACTGAAATTGACAACAATCTTATGGCTCTGTTCTGCTGAATATTCTGCCACCATATATCTGCAGACATGCAAACTGCAAAGAATATTAGCCATTATCTTGCCAGCAACAACCGACCCATCAAGCAAGATCTTGATGTTCCTCATCACTGGCCCAAGTCCTGATATTCTATTTGGGAGCGTACAATCACCATTTTAGAATCCCTCCTCAATCCAGAACAAAGACAAAGCATACATCCAGATTAAACACATCATTCAGGAATTAAACATCACACTTACTGGCTTTGACATAGCTCAAAAAGACGACATTAACACACGGGGTAACCATCAACTGTATCAGAACATTTACAGGCCAATGCACACATTTTCAGGAATGGAAGGTCAAAGTCACAAGTCACAGTGTAACCGATCTGTGGTCATGCCACTCAAATGATGGCTCCCTACAGTAAACTACTGCAGTCTGGGTTCCTTCAACAGAGACTTGTAAAAACTACACAATCTCCTGAAGCCCTCTCCCTCTCTTTGTTAGCAAACATCAGCATTGGCATTTAGCTCTTAAACTTATTGCCATGTGCAAGAATAGAATGAAACCATCACCATAGGAATGTGTTATTTACACTATTGCCATATGGCTATTAGTGGTTATAAGCACTACCCAATTGTTGTTTGTTCATGTAGACTTTTATCAGGCTTGTTATTGGTAGCTAATTCTTCCATAATATTTAACATAACTATGTAGGTGCTACTATCAACGTTTGCAGGAAAATCCTGCATTGGCCTTTTTTATGTTACAAAAAATATGTGTTAAAGCCGACAGGACTACCTGGAGAAAACTTCCCCACATGGAAAGAGGATAACACCCGGTACAGATGGGTCACGATCGTGATTATGATATTGCCTTATTATACTGCATGTAGGCCTCTCACACAGTATTGCGATTCAACAACTCCACGTTGAGTTGCCACATTAGAGGCTAATATCACCATTCCTACATATTCTAATAGAATACTCCTTTAATTACCAGTTCAAATTCTTTCTATTTTAGATAAGTTTTTTCGTCACTATTTTATGTGTCATTGTCACATTGTGTGACTCATTGTGTTAAGGTTAGCGATTTGAACTACAATCCCTGTGGTGCACATTGCCAATGGCATTTTCCCAACTAACTTATCAAACATATATTTTTTGCCAGGTATTATAAATTTTAGCATTTGAAGCAAAGGAGACGAAGAATGTGTGGTACTGATCCTTCCTCCATCTGTTGTGCTTTGCTTATCATAATCAGTCTATTCTATGAGTTCTTGTCCCTACAGTGTGCAGAGATAAATGGGAAATGTTTCGTCTTTTCTTTGCCAGAACTGCCGTGTGTGCGAGGACTGCGGGGCCAGGAGCCCTGGGTTGAACATGAGTGCACACTGGCACCAGAACTACTCGCTGTGCGAGGCTTGCCACCGGCAGAGGGGCCGCAGCCAGCTGTGCCTGCTCTGTGGGAAGACAAGTGAGGAAGATATTATCATGCTACTCTGCCAGCTCTGCCAGAGGTGAGTATCTGAATCTAACTTACTTCAAGTGAGGGGTCTTCTTGGTTAAATGGGCATGGGGTGCTACCTATGTTGATCATCTGCCCATAAGCCATTTGTGATATTTCACATCATGGGTACTTTTTGCCAGTATAGAGATGTAAAACAGAAGAGGATTTACAATTTTTTTTCTGGCAATAACACATTTCGTAAAGTGTCAAGTTTGCAAAAAACACGTTTGTGGCAAAGAATATGCTTTGATAAGGTATGCATTGTCCTTGACATTGATTAACCCACACCAGAGACAGCTTCCTTTCCAGCCTAGTCTTAGTGCTATCCAAATGTTGCCAAAAAGCAGTCCGCTCAGGACAATGAATATCAATGCCTTTCTAGCTCAGGTTGAGCAGTTTAATCTATGGGTTCTTAATTGCTCGTGTAGATATGCAAAAAAGAAGAATATTTGCCCATTTTTCTACAATAATACAGTGTTAAATTCTGACAGCTTGGATTTGTATGAAAAAAAATCTCCAAAAAACGTTATTGCTGATTTGCCGTTCTTATCTCGTTGATGTGCCGTTCTCTCCGCAGCTCTGCAGCGTTTTGCAACCCTCGGGTGAAAAGCGCTTTAGAACTGCAATTATTATTATAAACCTCACAAAAGATGTCTTGGTGTTTTTTAGACCTTGATACTGCATTATTGCCAGAAGATGGCAATAATGGCAATAATGAAGAACAAAAAGAAGAAAGCGTCTTTTTTTTTACATTAATTCACATTCTTAATTTAATTAATTGAACAGACAGTTCTGCATAATTATATTCAGTTTATAAATCTGGGGGCAAGGTTGCATTGCGTGCATACTTATCAGCAGTAGTTTTGTAATGGTAATTGCGTTTACGGTTGATATGATTGGCCGAATTGACCTTAGATTGAAATGTTAACTCGACAGCTTTCGATTCGTAAGCCAAGTGCCTAAACCACAGTGTCTTTGACCGGATCGTTAACAACCATTCCATCTTTGTTGTCACCGGTGCTTACCATCCGGCAATTACCTGACCAATGACGAAAGGATGGGACTGCGTGGCAGGTGGGTGCACAGGGGCTGCGACGCGAGCGTGGCTGGGGCAGACGTGGCCTTGGACAGCCATCTGGAGGAGGAATATGTGTGTCCTTGCTGCATGGGGCTGCCCGCAGAACCGCACCACCCCATGGACGTCCAGCCCTCTCACAACAACTCTACCCAGACGGGTACTGTTATCCGTGTAGTACGGCATTAAGTAAGATAGTGGAAGGGTGACCTGCAACATTGTTCTGATGAAGCGTCCCCTTTGCAATGTGATGTGGGGTTTAGCTTTGTAAAGAATCTGAATGCAGCTATCTTGAGACTTTATAGTGCACCATGTTTTTCTCTTATCAGTGTCGATGCCTACTTTTAATATTTTAGAATTGGAAGCATTTAAGTGTAGCAGTTATCAGCTGATTATCATAATTATTGATAATCATCAACTTTAACTGCCTTTGTCTCACCATTGCCCAGTTGTTTTCCTTTACTTTTTTAAAGGTACATATTGTTCTAGTTACCATTTGGCTCACTTGTTGTGCCCATCGTTTTCCATCTCATGTGATTTGCGTTTTCGTTGCTACCCTGCCATTCAAATGACTTGGGCTTCTGTACAAACCCATATTGCTGTGCGTTGACATATTGTCATTGTTGTTCACACTATTGCTGTAATAAACATCTGGTTTGTTTAATTAATTGGACAGTACAAACGAGCTTTCACTATAACCCAAATCAACAACGTACAATCCCCTAATATTATAGAGACATTACTTTCCATTCCATGATTGTACATGTATCAGAATGCTTGTTTTTAAACTTTGTATAATACAAATATGTGTTGCGTCTCTTATGTATAAAGCCTCTTATGTATAAAGCGTTGGCGCTTATCGTCAGCCAAGTTTTAATCCCAGTTTCCTTATGTGGCTGCCACTCATCATCCCACCATCCGTCTCACTCCAGCATACAAGCTGACTCCATTACTCCCTCTCTCTGGTTATTATTCTTTCAAGGGCAGTATTTCCTTTAGCTGCCCTCATCACAAATCCCATGCATCGGCCATCATCCAACCCTTCTAGCAATCTGTATTGTCCTTGCTGACTTACCCGCATTAACAGATGTATCTGATGCATGTCCTCTGATACCTATCGTCTTCTTTCGGTCTCTTTAGTGTAGCTTTCCCGAATGCATCTCTCTACCGTTGGCACACTTTTAACCATCTGTTCAAATTTGTTGGTGGCCATGTTTCTGTTTGATGTATTAGCAGAGAATGTGTACCCATTGAAAATGTTCTCTTGAAGGCACATTTTGTTATATTGCAATTTTAAAATATCCAATTCGCTATTTAAAAAATCATTCCGACCTGTTTTTGCATGCCTCCTTGGTGCTTCATTTTTATATCGATTCACTTTTTGTAATTGGTTGTAATCATCTAAAGTTTAATAATCACCTGCAATGATTGCTGTACTTTGCTGTAAAACGTTTAGCAGGCTTCAGTCTATTGTTCATTGGCCCTTGTATTTTACATTAAGATGCTCACTAGCTATGGTTTAAAAGTTAAAACTAGAACCCAGAAAATGGTTTCACATCGTCTTGTTCAATCAGAAGTTATAATGAAAAGGCACGTATAAAAAAGGGTGAATATGGTTTCATTTTGGGTATTATACACCCACTTATTTGTTTACCATTAGTCACTAGTTTGAAAAGTTGCTTGAAAACATTTAATTTCTATGTTTCCTTATACGGTCAGGTATCGATATTGTGTGTTTTCGTCATAAGAATGTTTAAAATAATTCAGTTTTCTGTAAAAAAAATGAGTATTAGATAATTCCATTTATTTGCGCTGTATCGTTGAACAGGAGTCGTTGAACTGGACGATTCATCCCAAGCAGTACACTCTGATATTACAGAGCAGAGTACAGAAAAGGAAGGGGAGGTTGACTTCACTCAGGGTTCTGTCGAGTCACAGGGAATGGAGCAGGTCAACACCAGGACTACCCCTGAGCACGAGGCCAATCCGGAGCTGAGTGCCACCTCACACAATCACGAGGGAACCGAGAACGATGGGTCTCTGCTGGAGAGACTCCAGTTGGAGGAAGAGCTCTGTCCCGATGAGCATGCGGCTCAACCCGTGGAGCTTGCCCCTCCAACAGAAGCACTGCCGAGTTCAGAAGATGCACATCAATTGAATCCCCCCTCAGACTCAGCATTACTAAGAAGCCAAAGTGAATCTGAAGAAAAAGAACATCTGGAAGTGGAGGTAGACACACCGTATTGGGGGGAATCTTGCAAAGATGATCTACCCCTTGCAGAGAATGAGCCTCAAGCAGAGCACTTAGTGAATGCCAAGTGTCCTGTGGAAATTACAACGGTTGACGAATCTCAGGTGGAGAAAGCTGAAGATATTTTGGAAGTGAACATGGTCGAAAAGCCTGCACGGGAAAAGAGTGCAGATCAAGAAGATCCTGCCCAGAGTGTAGAGGATAACATCTTAGAGACCCAGCAAGAGACACCACAACCCATGGAGGTGGATGTTGTGGTACCAGATCCTCAGCCGCTTCCCACCACTAAACCAGACGTGCATGCAGACCTGCATTGCTTAAAGGATGGCATTAAACTGGAGGAGGATTACTGTGGTCAGCCGGTCATGGAAAATCATGCTGAAAAGGCTGTCCAAGCAGCCAAACTTTCTGTTGATGCAGCAAATTCTCCCGACGTCAATGTGAACATGGAAACCACAGATCCAATTGCACCAGATATAACGGCTCTCAAAAGTGATGGAGAACAGATGTCTACATCAAATATTGACACCCCTCCTGCACATGAACTGAAACCTAAATCTGAGCCAGAAAATGTGCAGGTGGACCTGGACGGGCTCCCCGATCTGGTGGACGGCAGTAGGTCTGCCGGGTGTGACTCGCCCATGATGGCGGACTCGAGCTTCGCAACGGAAGGGCAGGACTTCCCCATACTTTCTGATCCAAGCCTGACGCTGGAAGAAGATTCTCTGAGCCCCGAGTTCTTCCTGGACTCTTGCAGCTCAGATGTGCCTTACTACGCGGCGGCGCTTACGCCGCCCACACATGGCATGGGCAAACCCATGATGGGCAAGCGAAGGTTCTCCCCAGGCAGGCCCAGGGTTCGGCAGGTGGGTCTTCCTTGCACTTAATTTCACATTTTTATTGCCCAAAATTACAAAAGTGTCATTTAAAAGTACTTTGTAAAATTGTTACCATGCCTCAATGAACAAAAGAGTAGCATTCATTTTCTGCTGGGTATTCTGAGCTAGTGGCCAGTGGTTCAGATTAAACTTGATCCTAACAGGCCAATGCCTCCAAAGGACAAAAAACAAAGATTCTCCATATAGGCTTAACAGACTTTATGGTTAAGTACCATTACCAAGCACCTACGAATGTCACTACAGCACAGAGGAGGTGGGTGACCAGCAATATGCACGACCACCTTTGTCTCCCTGGTGGCAATGATTACACATTGCACGAGGTAACTTGATACTCATTTTAGGCTGAGTCGACCTTTAAGGCGGCCCAGGACTCGTTCAGAAAATCATCAACGGTGTTGGCCGTGAGTGAAAATCTAACCTGTATCACTGGGTTTTTAGCTCTGTGCGCTCACCGCAGAGCCACCATTGATACGGTGTCTCGTAAGTAGTAGTTATTTTGTTTACCATGGAGATGATAGGATAAAGCAGAAGTGAAACAGTCCACCAATTAATGTCACCACAGCTGACTGGCCAGGTGCCATGTGTAATGCAATGTGTAGGTTTGGTTGAGCAGATAGTGCTGGCTCATACCTATTATGCAGGGGTGTGGAGGCAAGGTTGGTGGATCAAATACATTAATATGTGCTTGAGAAATCTAGTCGGCACAAAGTAACAATATTTTGGAGTGCAACAAATGCATGTATGATTTATATGGATTGTTGAGTGTTGTTCGTTAATCCATCTGCCATCTACGCTTATGGTGTCCCACATTAAACCCTACTGATTAACATAACATGGTCAAACATCCTTAAATAGAACCATCTTTAAAAAAAAAATCACTCAATCAGGCTATCCTATATTACGGACCTTTATAAATATTATGGCAAATTTCAGTTGTGTTTTTACCCTCATCATAACAATAATAATTATTATTATCAATTACATTATTTTGCTTGGCATCTTAGAAATATTTGAAGCTAAATAGGTGCAAGCAAATATTTGCTTTTGCTTTGTAAAAATACCTGGCATTGTGTAAGTTGTAATGTTGTATTAGGTTGAATATATATACTCTCCATATATGCAGGGTCATTCATTCAACATCATGTATGCCACAATAGATAAAAAAAAATCGTAACTAAATCCTGCAAGCTTGCTGCTGAGTAATTTTTCAAAATGTCTTGATAAGTAAACCGATTCATATGACTTGGTGGTTCAGGTTGCCATTGTCCTTGTTGGATCACTCAGGCAGCACTGCTGATATTAGGGATTCTAATCCAGCATTGAGCTAACTGAGAAATATATGGGTCATTTTGAAAGTTGAACCAAATTAATAATAATCATTGCACGTCTCGAGTGCTTTTCACCCAAAACAGAAACGGGGGATACTGCATTAGAAGGGGTCCAAGGAGCAGTTAGTAGGCCGAGATCTGGTAAATAATGAAGAGACATAGGATTCCATTAACTGGGAAAATTCCAGGAGTTTTGAGATCAAGGTGGGTGAAGGAACATATCTTGAGGTATTGGTTGGTGGTTGAAACTGGGAAGAGATATGGTGGGCTTCGGTTTTTTCCTGACAAACTGAATCAACTGATCTGCAATTTGATGGTCTCGCCCATCACCAAAGACTGGATATTATTTTATTAAAGTAGTTTTCTGCTTAAATTGCAAATTCCAGCTCATAAAGAAAAAAAATGGTAATTCTGTTAATCAGGAGCCACGTGAGAGCTAAGAGTCAGTGCGATTGCCTTACATCAGGCATTTCCTACGGGGACTGTGCTGATATGACATCTCATGAACAAATAAGCTGTTGCAGGGACTTACAGCAGCAATTCTTGTCATGTGGAGGCCATCCCTGTTATACCGTGAAGCATTGCTCACTTCAAAGACATCACTTTAATTGAAACCTCATATTAGTTTTTCCATTGCCAAGGAAAATAATTTATCAACTAAATTAAATGATGGATAGCTGGCCATTTTAACCAGTTATTTGGATTGCAGTTTATTCAATAAGGAATTGTCTAATGAAGTTCAAGTTTATTTCGTTTAACCAGGTGAAGAACTCCAGTGACCAGGGTAGTCTTATTTACAAGAATATAACAGGCCACTGTGGTTCAGCGGCACACTGAACATCTCTGCAGTCAGAAGGTTGTGAGTTGAAATTTTGGTTGGCAGTTGACTCAGCATTTCCTCCTTCTGAGGCCAATAAAATCGAACGTTGATCCAACTTTATTTCATTTAAAGATACGTTTCTTAAACCAAGGCCCCATGCATATTATTGTCCTCAAAAGAGCAGCTCTTGAGAGATTGTATCATTGTCTTCCATTAAAAAAATTAAAACATGCAATTTGGTTGATTGGCAACCATACATATAGCAAAATTTATTTAGTTTTCATTTGTGGAATTTCTAGATTCCTGACTCGGCTGTAAAAAGAAGGTGAACAACAACTCGTTGCAGTTTGGGATAAGATATCTCTTCATTGAATCGTCTGACCGTGTATCATCTTTCTGAACGTAAAGTACGTGCTACGATGCATTCATGCCTACGGGTTGCTGACCTTTGTGTCATGTGGCCTCTGTGTAGGGCCGTGGTGGCGGATTTCCTGGGAAGCGACGCCCTCGTGGCGCAGGGAGCTCAGGGAGGGGTGGCCGCGGTCGCTCACGCATTAAGACGAGCTGCAGCCCCATCATCGTGCCCGGAGTAAGTACGCCCATCGGCATGCTGTGCCAGTGCCATTACGTTACCATGTGCATTGCTGAAGGAACACTGCAGCTTGAGATATTGTACAAGGAGTAAGTGTGTGCACATCGTATGAGCTTAGGGAACACATGAACTGTGCTTTTTTAGACAGGGAATTTATATATATGTATAAGTCAGTCTCTGTCATATACAATCTCTTTTTTCAAATTTTCCAGTTATAACTAAATTTTTAATTTCCTCTTTCCTCAATATGCCCAAGAAACTTCGAATGGCCCTTTCCAATGTCCTTTAACACCTTCTTTCTGCACCCTATTTGTGACAAAATTTCTTCATTTTTTGGTTTCATTTGTCCAAGATACCGTCAAGATGAGTCTGAAGAACCACAATTCAGTTGCTTCAATTCTTTTTCCTATACATGGTGATATTGTCCAACATTCTGATGCGTACGTGAAAACTGGTAAAATGTAATAATCGAGAACTCTTGGTTTCGTCCTCATAGAAATGTTACAATTTATCAGTACTTTTACATTTTTAAATAAGCTATCTTTGGCCATCCCTATCCTCTGTTTTATTTCATGATTACATTTACCATCTGATGTTATCCAGCTTCCCAAATAGTTGAATTTATTGACCTGTTTTACATTTTCATTACCTATTTTGATTTTGCATGCAGGTACACTTTTTTTCCTTGCAATTACCATGCATTCTGTGTTCCTAAAAGGCTGCACACATGCTATAATTGTTTGCTGATATTGTCCTAAAGCAGTCGTGGCGGGGGGCCTCGACGACCCAATCCCTGGACCAAAACTCTGGCAATAGGGACATGGAATGTCACCTCGCTGGGGGGGAAGGAGCCTGAGC
>JAZEWT010000003.1:14563629-14600567 GCA_036362905.1 Mordacia mordax
AAGTGTCTGGGGTGAGGGAAGTTTGGGCATCGCTGCTTAGACTGCTGCCCCCGCGACCCGGCACCGGATAAGCGGAAGAAGATGGATGGATGGATGGATGTCCTAAACCAGTCATAATAACGTCGGGTCTGAGGCAACCAAAGGGAGATTCTGCAATAGAAATAATCTTTTACAAAGAATTCCACGGCCAGGAGTATGACCTTCGTCAGTGAGTTTGTAGCTCAGTGTTATAGTTATTAAAATATAAAAATATTTTTCGCTTGAATTTGCTTTCATGTTCTTCAGTTGTTTCAATGCCAGTTGTCGTAGTGAATGCAATCAGTGCTCAGTTGACCGCTGGACGAGGCTGCGCAAATCTTGTAGCGGTGGATGCGCTGCTCGCACTACGCCTCGTGTGGAACGCGGCTCTAGTTTGGGAACTTGCGGCGGGGGGGGCGCTCTAGTGGGAGCACATCCCCACGGGTTCCTGGTTTGAACTCAGAAGGCTGCCTTGGTCATACCTATGTTGTATATTAACCATAGAATACTGTATCTCTACTCCACAGTGAATGCTAAATCGCCTGTGAAGTAATTTCGAAAACAGACGGTCATTGCGTATTGGTGTCAAATTTGTGAAGTGTGAAAATTGCCCACAAAAAACATGTTGATATGCTGTTCAGATGTTGTTGACATGTTTTCTCCACAGGTCTGTGCAGCGCTTTGTGACCCTGGGGTGAAGAATGCTTTAGAAGTACAACTATTACGAAAAATAGATTAGCGTAAGAACACACTGAGTCTCCCTCAGTGCCACTTTGTTGGATGAGCCTTTGGGATTATTCAGTATGATCAGCATTTTGCATGTGTACAAAACACATACTATGGCTGGGAATGGGTGTGAAATCAAATTTGCAACTTTTTCTGGAAACAAATTGTGGTAAAACGTTTCTATGCATCAACATTTTATTTAGCACTTTAATGGGTGAAGAGGATGGGAAAAGAGTTATTTGTGTACGCTTAGAAATGCTGATCATTTTACCAACCTTAAATAGCAGAGGCTCATTAGTGTCACCAGAAGAATATTGGATGCAGGTGTTGCTGCTGAGTTGTCATTCAATGAATGTTTAATGGTGCTATTATATGTTGCTAAGCAACTGTTCCAAAATGATAGGAAAATTATTTTTTTAAAGGATGTCAGGTTATGTATAATGTTTTCCCTGCCTTATATAATGATCTCTTAAACTAGCTATTCATCCACTGACACCATTCTGACCTGGCTCTTTAAATGGCATAGTGTGTTTCTGAGCAGTTTTCCCCACTATTTAATCGGTTTTGCAACATATTTGTCATTTGCTTATACTCATCATAATCAATGCGTCTCCCAGCTCCACTGAGCAATAAACTGGCCTTCATCAATTATTAGCCCTAAGCTACGGTGGAAATTTGAGATTTTTATGGAAAAATACATCTATTTAGAACAGCCTCTCTTCCACTATTGGCACATTGACTTATATATCATCGTGTTGTATCCTACAGCTGCCGGTGGCAGAGGAATCGCCAACCAAAGAGGACGAGGAGGAGAACACGATGCATAACACGCTGGTGCTCTTCTCTAAAGAAGACAAGTACACCCTCTTGCAGGTGGACTGCAGTGCACATTGAGGCCTCTTTGTTGAGCTCTTTTTGCCCAAACTATGCACATTGAAGCCTCTGCGTTGAAACCTATCCAATAACACGAAGAGTTTAACTCTGGATTTACTGGCCCCAATGGTACATATTAACAATAATAATACAGTTCATAACGTGCGCACATTCCATGCCTGGCAGAGACAAGACACGGATACACATGAAACCTGTGCATTGCATTGTTGCAATTATATGTTGGGTGCATTATGCATTTGCATACCGGGATAGCTTAAGATGACATACAAAATATCAAAAGTATCTCAGGTCTTTCAGTAGTCTTCGTTTAAGGTTGCATGAAAAAACAACGCAATAATTGATGTGTTTTGTTTGATCTTTGTAGCAAAGCAATGTACATGACAGTTTAAATCTATCAACTAAAAATACGACTGATTTGCATATGAAACGACATCCAGTTGCCTCCCAGACAGAACCACCATTCCAGGTTTTAAACATACCTGGCCCACATCGACTTGTCCTCTGGCTTAATGTGACCTGGTGCCCCCACTATGCACCGCACGTCATGACTTACTGTAGCACTGACTCTCTCCATGTATCTTGTACATGTGGTACATGCACGATCTAGTGCAGCTGCGATGTCTGTGATCTCAATGAGTTGACTTTTTTTTTTACATTGAGAATATCAAATTCGTGTGCAACAGTCTAGGACATGCAGCCTAACTGTGCCTGCTCAAAGTAAGCTCATTATGTTCAAATGTTTTTTTAAATATACGTTGTGTGTTGTCCAAAATCGTGTTTGGAAATATATTCTGCAGCTGCAAAGTTGGATAACCCAGAAAGACTACTAAATGAATACAACTACATTCAGACACACCCAAAGCAATTGACCAGTCACTTTTAAGCCAACAAATTAATCTGCAAAATAGGCGATGGTGCAAATCAATGCCAACTTTATGTTGGCGGTCTTATATTCACTTGTTAAGACTGACGAGTTAGATGCTGTCCCTGACCATTTTTATACATTACATGCATATGTGGATGAGTAATGTTCAAGCTTTTTAACAGTATTTATGTTATATCGAGTTGAGCCAATGCCCTTTAAATTCATATGTGCTTTGCTAGGGTTGTCGTTGTTTATGTATTCATTTACATTGCAAAAAACAAAAACCTTCAAGCTTCTGAGAATCAGTCTATGTTCCTTGGGTTTATGATACAGCCTTCTTTCTACCTTTACTTCATGGTACTGGTAAGTCACTCAAATTAAACTGTTCAGGGCATGTCATTTGATTTACACAGTATATTACATTGTCTCTGATCCCAACCACCAGCCATTATTCCGTCTCGTGGCATGTGCTGTCCTTGTACACTTCTTTACAGTCCATTAGGTCTCTAACGTAATTGAGGCTAATTTCATTTAACGGGTTATATTACTCGCCTGACCTGACACGTATATTGAACCTTGACTCGAGGGACTTATATTTATAATCAATGATGTCTCTAATGTTGACTAATTTAATGTAGGTGGTTAGTTAAATTAGTCTCCTTACCTAATATGTACAAATTAAACCTTTAGCTCTGGGGACTGTCACACAATCCACAGAAGTTTCTAATAATGTCGACGAAATGCATTTTTTGGGTCAGGTTACACAAAAAATAGTGTCATTTAACCCTGCACCACCCAACACGGCCAATTAGTAAGGCTTGTCACGTGGAAAGAACGTGTCAAGTTTTTAACGATGCCAGCACACCGGTGTGTGGGAGAACAAACCCACAGTATTTATAATGTGTGTGCTGAGATAGTGAAGGAATTGGCACATTTTGTTCACGTTACAAGCCTTACTAATTTGCCGTGTCGGGTGGTGGATAGTTAAACGACACTATTTTTTGGTTGACCTGACCCAAAAAATGGATTTCGTCGATAACCTTGATCACAAAAGCCTTCGAATTAAAATCATAGCAATTGCATTTATTGAGCGCTTTTCACCCGAGGGTCACAAAGCGCTACACAGAGCTGTGGAGAGAATGGCATGTTAACAATAATGACATTAGGATGGAAAATCAGCAACAGTAACGTTTTTTTTGTTTTTTTTATTTCTTCCTCATTGTAGAACATGTAAAATATAAACTGACTTTAAACTACAATTTTAAAATACAAAATTATCAGAGTTTAGTAATACATATTTTGGAAAATGGCTTCATATAACATAAATGGTATAATAATAATTGCATTTCTCGAGCGCCTATCACCCGAGGGTCACAAAGCGCCACGCAGAGCTGCAGAGAGAACGGTACATCAATGAAATAAGAATGGCAATTCAGAAAAAAATACTTTTTTTCCCGATTTTTTTTTTTTACAAATCCGAGCCGTGGAGAGAACGACATGTCAACATCAGGACAGCCCAATCGAAAGTCAAATTGTAGCAATAAATTATAGGACAAAAAAAAGAAGCAATTAAAAAAAAATAATTCTGCAACAAACAAGGAAGGAATAAATGTTCCTGGCAGGTGCAGATCAGAGGCGAGCCATCATCCTGGCATAACAACACTGAGCCACATCAATAGTCCCAGCCGGAGGACTTAAAAGCGTTGCAGAACAAGTGAGTCTTTCGACGAGATTTGAAGATGCACAAGGACTCAGCTGATGGAATCTCCAATGGAAGGGCATTCCAGAATCTGAGAGCAGCACGTGAGAAGGCTCGGTCACCCATGGAATGGAGGTGTGACCTGGGCACATGCAGCAAGCCCGTATTAGAGGATCGCAGTTGTCGTGTTGAAGAGGATGTGTAAAGTAGGTCACGGATGTATGTCGGAGCATCGCCAGTGAGAGTCTTGTAGTTGAGAAGGAGGATCTTGAATTCAATCCTCTATTTAACAAGTAACCAGTAGAGACACATCAGTACTGGGGAAATGTGATCGTGGATGGGTGTGTGAGTGAGGACTTTAGCAGCCGCATTCTGCACATGGAGGCGATTGATCAGGTAGGCAGGGGTGCCAGGAAGCAATGCATCGCAAAAATGGATTCGTTTGGAGACTAAGATGTGTATTAGCTTCTCAGCATCAGCAGTGACAGGATGTTGTGCAGTCTGGCTTTATTTCTGAGATGGAAATAAGCAACCTTTGTCACCTTGTTGATGTGTATCTCGACGGTGAGTGAGGAATCAAGAGTCACACCTAAACTCTGGACTACCTTAGCAACTTCAGTGGTCCGGTTGTCAAGCATTAATTGGATAGGTTCAGCCTTGAAAAATTAGTGCAGCGTTCTGACAAGCAAAACTTCCGTTTTGTCGCCATTTAGATTTAGAAATTTTGAAATTAGCCAGGCCTTCATAGTTGACAGTGCGGATGACACAAAAAGACCCGACACATTGATGGATGACTTTGCATGAATATAGATTTGGATGTCATCGGCATAGCAATGGTATCTGAGATTGAGGTTGCGCAGGATATGGCCAAGAGGTTGTATGTAGATGCTAAAGGGGAGTGGGCCGAGAACTGAACCCTGAGGAATTCCAGACAAAACAGGATGAATCTCTTGAGTTTTGTCCTCTGAGGCTGATGAACTGCTTCTGGTCAGACAGCTAGGAGCTCAGCCAATGCAGGGCACTGCCAGAGACCCCTATAACCCTCCAGTCGCTCAAGTAAGATCGGGTGGTCAGCAGTATCAAAGGCAGCGCTCAGGTCGAGCGGGACAAGAATACTTGGCAAGCCTTCATCAGCAGCGATGAGTAAGTCATCAACTACATTTACCTTGGCAGTTTTAGTACTATGGCGAATTTGAACCCAGATTGTAAAGGATCAAGAAGGTCATTGTTAAGAACTTGTTTCTGGAGTTGCGCGGCTATGGCACGTTCAAGGACCTTCGAGATGAATAGTAAATTTGAGACGGGGCGATAATTATCAGAGATGTTTTCAATAGAGGCCAGTTTTTTATGAGAAGGGGGAAATTGCGGCACATTTGAATAGTGGGGGAACGATACCAAAATTAAGTGAGTTATTAAAGAGATTGGTGACGAACGTGGCAAGGAATTTGAAATTTGCCTGGATGATTTTGGATGGGAAAGGATCCAGGGAGCAGTTTGTGGGCCGAAATGACAACTAAAGAATAGACCTCGGATTCTGTTAATACGGAAATTTCCAAGAGTTTTAAGGTCAAGGAAGGTGGAGGAACATTTATTGGTGTATAAGTTGGTGATTAAGGCTGGGTAGAAATACGATGGACTTCAGTTTTTTCTGAGAAAAACTAAATCAACTGATCCGCCTGATTTTTTTTTTTTAGTGAAGGGAGGTGAGGGCGAGGGACTGGTAGGATGAAAGAGCTGGGCAATGGTCGAGGAAAAAACCTTGGGCTTGTCATAGGTATCAGCCAGACTGCTGGATAGATGGCCGGTATGGGCACTATCATGTGCCTTCCGGTAGCGGAGGGGCTGTTCCTTATAGATTTGAACATTAACAATGAAGCCAGATTTCCTCCCAAGTCCGTTCGGCCTTGTGTGCATTCGCCTTGAGATCCTGGAGTTCAGCGGTTTTCCAGGGGGTTGGTTTTCTCCCTGATGAGTGGGGTTTTTTCTGTGTTTAGAGAGTGCACATTGAGCAGGGCTAGCTGGGTTTCTGTTGCAGGCAATGTGTATGTAGGAATGAGGCACTAACCAGCACTATTTTTAGCAAGCAGACGGTTATGTCTAAGATAGGGGCAGTAGCTTTGATTCAAATGACAAATAATATAATTTAAATATTGAAAAATTGTCTTGATAAGGATTTAACACTTCTGAATTTCAACTTACCTTATTTGCAATTTACTATTTCAAATGCCTGCTAATTTCTTGATTCATGAAACATTTAAAATGTTCTCCAAATGACCACTAGTCATCAGAGTAAGCTGTACAGTTCTGGTGCTGGCAAAAGTGTTTGAATACGTGAATACGCATGACCGCAGTGAATGTAATCTTGCCCTATGCCAATATCGATTATTATGCACTTGTTGTGTGTGTGTGTGCGGGCATGCGTGCAGGACATGTGTGTTGTATGTGGGAGCTTTGGCTTGGGAGCTGAGGGCCGCCTTCTCGCCTGCTCACAGTGCGGACAGTGTTACCATCCTTACTGTGTCAGTGTTAAAGTAAGTTCATATGTTCATATTTTTCAATGTTTGTCACTTCAAAATAAGACAGATTCATATTTTGCAAGTCAGTGATTTCCTGATCAAATGCGTAATGAGGCACTGCTCATCACCTGTTCAGACATAAAATAGTGGTGAATATTCCACATTTTATGGCAAAGACCAGTATCCGTAGGACAACCCAGAGGGAGAAAAAGCTAAGTTTTTAAATGGCCAAGAGAGTTGTGTTTAATGCAACAGTCTATAGTATGCCAACCACATTCCTCTTAGTTAAGTGTTTTTTCTTTTTCTATGTGATCCTGCTACTCAGCATGGGATTCAAATGCTCGTTATATATCTTAAATGTTGTAGCATGAGTTTCTTCATGATAAATTTTCCCACACATCCATAGTGTGAGAGGATTTAGTTGAGAAAAAGTTTGTGAAGCCTTTAGAATGTTCTGTATTTATGCATAAATTTGACCTAAAATGCGATGCGATCAAATGTTCATCTAAGTCCTAATAATCAAGAAAACTTAAATAAACAAATAGCACGTGGAAAAAAAATCTACATTTTCATTTATTGAGATAAATGATCCAATATTCAATTTCTCTCTCAGAAAATGTATGTTAACCTCTAGGATAATAAGTACAATTTAGGGGATAATTAATCATTTGAACTACAGAAAATTTGAAGGGGTTCAAACGTTTCTCACCATTATATATGGTTATCAGCAGAGAAATATAATAATTCTGAAGATATCACAGCAGATGCATGTCGCACCATGTGTGCTTCTGTTTTGCAGATGATTTAGGCCATTTTTACATATTTCTACGTTTAAATGTTATTTTCTGTTAATCATACTAATGTTTGGTACATATATTCCGTGTGCATTGAGAATTGGTGATAGTTTTACTCTCCTTATTTTGATCATGTTTGCTGGCTCTGGCTTGCAAATTGACCTCATCTTTACAAAAAGTCCAACACGAACCCTACTGTGTGAAAAACCTGAGTGAAGCTCAAAAATGGTAGGCATATGTTTCTCTGCTGTGATTTTAGCTGCAAAGTGTCACTAGATGCTCCACTATTACAGTGGGACAATAGATAATGAGCACCAGAATTAGATTAGATTATTATTATTATCTCAACCACTTATCCTTGTATAATAAATAGCTTCTCAGTAAGCTATGGGTATTTTTTGCCAGTGTATATATGTAATAACAGCTTCACCTGAGCTACTAAGCATTGATGTTGCATTGTCCTGAGCTGCCTTTTGGCATCATCTGGCTAACACTGACAATCAGGCTCAAAAGAAAGCCATGTCTGGTGTAGGCCAATCAGTTTGAAGGACATTGCATATGTTATCAAAGCTTCCTTTTTGCATATTTTGCCACAAGTATGTGTGGCTTTTGCAAAATAGACACATTGTGACGTGTATTTTGGTGTTTTAAGATCTTAACACGTGTATAATTGCCAGAAATGTTAAAAACCTGTTCTAACTTTTCAGTAAATTCCTTTTCTGAAAAGTATTCACCACACAGAAGATCTTTAGGTGCCAAAAATATTAACTTGCAATGTCAAATTACAGTGTGTGTATGCTTAACCTTTGATTACAATCCTACATTTGTGGTAGATGGTCTTTGCAGCTATGTTACTGTTATCACAAGTCAAAACAAAAGTGTGTTGCTGATTACCCTGAACCAAGGGTGAAAATTTCACATTACCATTGCACTACCTGTTATGATTTGGGCTCTTGCTACAGCACTACCTAGCTAGGTGTGACTTTCACCTATTTACCTATAATAAGCAGTTGTTAAATGATCACTCTGATGTTGTTGATATGCTGTTCTCTGTACAGTGATTTGTGACCCTCGGGTGAAAAGTGATATAGAAGTGCAACTATTATTGTTATGAAGATTGTGCTTGGAGTGTTTATTTTTACACCTGTGTATATTGTGCGTATATGAAGCATTCTGACCCCAGTGTGTGTCTGTACAGATAACAAAAGTAGTCCTGAGCAAGGGCTGGCGCTGCCTGGAGTGCACTGTGTGTGAGCTTTGTGGCAAAGCCTCTGACCCTGGCCGCCTGCTGCTCTGTGATGACTGCGACATCAGCTACCACACGTACTGTTTGGAGCCGCCACTCCACACCGTACCCAAGGGTGGCTGGAAATGCAAGTGGTAAATGATTTGTTGTATTTAATGTGCACTCTGGTAACATTGATAATGATGCTATGTAACTACATTGATATATGAAACGATCAAAAGCTAATTGAAAGTGTCGATATGTTCAATATAATAATTAAGCATGTTTTGTGTCAGTTGGTGGTTCTGGGATAATGTTGGAAATTCCCCATTCCTAAGAAATGGAGCGTTTTTATAGAATTGCCTGCGTTTACTTTATTGGCACTCGTGTGATGATGGGCTAAATTAGTTGGTTATGGAAAATTGTATTCAGAGCTGTATTATGGTCATTTGAGCACTTATATCTCAATCGGAAATGACACCCCAACTTATGGAAGGGGTGCAATAACACTCACATGACACTCATCAGACACAACTCGCCACACACATTTCACCAGAACATCGTTCACTACTCAGTACCGACGCTCGATAGATAATCATGACAGCAGACGGTCATTCACCATGCACCATACACTCACAAAACAAGTTGTCCAGACTTATTGACTGTCTTGAGACAATGTTATCATGACATATGAGAATCTGATTTAATTATTGTTGGCAGCAGTGCTTGTCCAGTGTGCTGGTCTCTAAGCTAATCACCAACTTCATGGAAATATTAATTTTTTAGGCATTAGCATTTCTAGATAGTTCTCTTTTGAGAGTATTATTCAAAATTGGAAGACTACCATTAAAAATCTCAAATGAGTGGTATATCGGCTCAATTTCTCCAGGGTTGGTAAAATAGCTACCGCTTTTTAAGAAGTGAATTATGTTTCTCCTTTGTTGCATTGACCCATGTCATGTGAATATAGCATGTATACACTTGCACGGTTTTATAAAACAGAAATGAGACTAACACATGTTGCCATATGTCATGGCCCTTTCTGTGACACAGGTGTGTCAGTTGTGTCAACTGTGGAGCAACATCACCGGGCTTCAAATGCGATTGGCAGAGCAACTACACACAGTGTGGGCCGTGCGCCAGCCTGCTCACGTGTCCTGGCTGCAGTGAGGCGTACCAGGACAATGAGCTCGTCATCCAGTGTCGCCAGTGCGAGAGGTAAAGCAGTGGGGTCCAGGCCTTGGGAGGTCACTAAGAAGGTAGACTGGATTAAAAACTGCATTTATTGCCATGATATCATATCACTCAGTTTGGTAGACTCTTACGTAATGTAATGTGTTGTCATGCTTTTTTACAATAGACACGATGCAACAAGCAACATGCACCACCCGCTCCCCCAAAGCCATCAATTGCAAATGGAAACAAGTACCTATAAGCATAGTTACAATGGTTTTTTCACCTAAGTACACAACATTTGAATATTAACCTATAGTATTTCTATACCTATATGCAAGTAAATTCTGGTTAGATGTTGACCTTCTTTGGGTTATCAATAGTCCAGTTTCTTCAATGATAATTCTCCACGACAGTGCATAATATCTGGGAATCATGACTCATTTAAGAGTCAAGTATTGGGAGGTTGTCTTTAAGGATGAATACTAAGTGAATAAAATCCAAATTTGCTTTCTTCTTCGCAGAATAAGTGATAATAATGCTACACGCTGATGAGTAAACATGTCTCCCTCAAATGAATAATGAGATAATGCTCATAATAATAATTGCATTTATAGAGCACTTTCACCCGAGGGTCACAAAGCGCTGCACAGAGCTGTGGAGAGAACGGCACATCAACAACAACGAAATTAGAAGGGAAAATCGGCAACAATAACATGTTTTGAGTCTTTTTTATATTCGCATTTTTGCAGAACAACATGTAAAATATGATCTAACTTTCAGCCACAATTTCAAAATGCTAAATTATCAGTGTTAATACATATATTGGGATATAGTTTAATCTAACATTTATCGTACATAAATAACAATTGAATTTCAGGAGTGCTAATCACCCGAGGGTCACAAAGCGCTGCACAACTGTAGAGAGAATGGCACATCAGCAATTACTTTTCTTGAAGTTTTTTTTTACAAATCCGAGCTGTGGAAAGCATATCAGGACAGCTCAAATGAAAGCAAAATAGTAGTAGTAGTAACAAATTATAAAAGGAAATAGCGATTTTAAAAAAATTCTGCAACAAACAATGAAGGAATAAATGTTCCCGAGTAGGTGCAGGTCAGAAGAGAGCCATCATTCCAGCATAACAACACTGAGCCATTTCAATAGTCCTTGCCGGAGGACTTGAAAGCCTTACGGAACAAGTGAGTCTTGAGACGAGATTTGAAGATGCCCACAGACTCAGCTGAACGAATCTCCATCGGAGTGGCATTCCAGAGTGTGGGAGCAGCGCGCGAGAAGGCTCTGTCACCTATCAAATGGAGGTACGACCAGGGCACATGCAGCAAGCCTGTATTGGAGGATTGAAGTTGTCGTGTTGAGGAAGGTGCCTGAAGTAGGTCACGGATGTATGTCGGAGCAGCACCAGTGAGAGCCTTGTAGGTGAGGAGGATCTTAAATTCAGTTATGTATTTAACCAGTGGAGAGACATCAGTACTGGGGATATGTGATCGTGGATGGGTGTGCGAGTGAGGACTCTAGCAGCCGCATTCTGCACATGTTGGAGATGATTGATTAGGTAGGCAGGGGTGCTAGGGAGCAGTGCATTGCAGTAATCAAGTCGTGAGGAAATGAAGATGTGTATTAGCTTCTCAGCATCAATAGGTAACAGGATGTAGTGCAGTCTGGCTATATTTTTGGGATGAAAATCGGCTACCTTCATCACCTTGTTGATGTGTGTCTCGAAGGTGAGTGAGGAATCAAGAGTCACACCTCGACTCTGGATTACCTTACCAACTTCAATGGTCTTGTCGTCAAGCATCAAATGGATAGGTTCAGCCTTGGACAATTGGTGTGGGGTTCTGACAGGCAAAATTTCTGTTTTGTCGCCATTTAGTTTAGAAAATTTGAATTGAGCCAGGCCTTCAAAGTTGACTGAGAATGACATGCAAAGACCAGACGCATAGATGGATGAATATGCGTGGATATAGATGTGGATGTCATCGGCATAGCAATGGTAGCTGAGATTGAGGCTGCACAGGATATGGTCAAGAGTTTGTATTTAGATGCTGAAGAGGATTGGGCCGAGAACTGAATCCTGAGGAATTCCAGACGATACAGGATGGATCTCTGAGCTTTATCCTCCGAGGCTGAAAAACTTATGCCGGCCCTATAGGTAGGAGCTCAACCAATGCAGGGCACTGCCAGAGACCCCTATACCCTCCAGTCGCTCAAGTAAGATCAGGTGGTCAGAAATATCGAAGGAAACGCTCAGGTTCAGGAGGACAAGAATACTTGACAAACCTTTATCAGCAGCGACGAGTAGGTCATCAACTACATATCGCAACCAGACATACCTTACACAATGTTGCAATGAAAAGTAAAACTTACACAATGCACTGTAAATGTTTGAGCAATGATTGGTTGATTTATTGTGTTTCGATCAAGCGTTTCTGCAAAAAAAACACTTCTTGCTTGAATAATCTATGGCAGATTTACATATTTGACTTCAGGGCAGATGACAGAAACCATTCAAGTGTCAACTTATGTTGCATTACAGCAAGTTATGCATTGGGCAATTGGGCAATGGTTAGCAGAGTGAAAGCTATCGTGATAATTAACAGTGTTTAACAAATCTTTTTAGGCGTTGTAATGTAACACAACAAGAGGAAGCAGGATTATAATCAGATGTAACATTGTAAAAAAATAATGTGTCCCATGGTATAAATCCAACTCCTTATAAAATCTTGATAACTTTGATGCACATACAATACATGCAATATATGAAAGCATAAGCGTTATAAATAAATTTTAACAAAATAAACCAGTAAACGTCAAGAAAAACGTAATAAAAATTGCATTTATAGAGCGCTTTACACCCGAGGTTCACAAAGCGCTGCAGAGCTGCAGAGAGAACGGCACATCAACAACGACATGAGAACGAAAAATCAGCAATAATAGTCACGGGTCTTGAGCAGGAATCAAACTCTGGTTCTTGGGTTCGCAGCACAGTGCTCAGTGAGCACACACACAAAGACTCCCCCTGTATAGACTTGTCCAACTATTAAGCAAGTGCTGTTAGAAAGTAGCACCTATTAAGGCTGGCTAGACACACGAGGGTGGTGTGGTCAGCACCGGCATTTAATAAGCATCAACTCTTTGCATTCGGAGAGGCGATGTCAGTGTGACAACTATTGACAAATAGAGCATGCGGCATAAGTCACAAGTCACCAATCAACTTTTGCAATGCGTTACTCCCTGGCATCCCTGCCTACCTCATCAATCGTCTCCAATATCTGCAGAATGCGGCTGCTAGAGTCCTCACTCACACACCCATCCACGTTCACATATCCCCAGTACTGGTGTGTCTCCACCTCACCTAGAAGGCTCTCACTGGCGCTGCTGCGACATACATCCGTGACCTACTTCAGGCACCCTCAACACGACAACTTCGATCCTCCAATATGGGCTTGCTGCATGTGCCCAGATTGCACCTCTATTTGATGGGTGACGGAGCCTTCTTGCACGCTGCTCCTAGACTCTGGAACACCCATTGGAGATTCAGTCAGCTGAGTCCCTGGGAATCTTCAAATCTCGTCTGCAAGATTTCTGGCTAGGACTGATAATGCGGCTCATTGTTATGTTGGGATGATGATCTGCTGCCAAACTGCGCCTGCTCACGAACACTTATTCCTTCCTTGTTGAACAATTATTTTCATGGCTTATTTTATGTCCTTTAAATTATAGCCATTACTTAATTTTCAGTTGAACTGCTCTTGTGTTTTTGTTGTTGACATGCTGTTCTCTCCACAGCTCAGAATTGTAACAAAAAACAAAAGTTATTGTTGATTTGCCATTGTGTCGTTGTTGCAGACATGCAGTTCTTTCCACAGCTCTATGTAGCGCTTTGTGACCCTCGGGTGAAAGTTGCTTTAGAAGTGCATTTTTTATAATTAATACTAAGAATAAGTATTTGACACACCAAGAGTTCGAAAAGTTTAATAATAGCAAACAACTGAATCACATTATATGTTCATTTGTGCAGCCATGTTCATTGAACATAATGGAGGACACTGAAAAAATTCTGCATTAACTAATATTATTCCTTACAAAGTGATTTCATTATTCTCAGTAAAGCGACTTATGCCGCACCCTGTACACAGTGCTCAGATGAATAAATTAGCTGCATTGATTTCACTTCATCCTCTTAACATATTCGAAGCAGAATAGAGGAAAATGAGCCAGCTAGACTCTAAAAGTAAGTTTTTGAGATTTGGGCGAAAAAAATGTTCCGTTGTAAGCCAGGTCAGTGTCCTTGGTTCTTTGTGTCGGAGTAGGATGAGCTACTCTATTGAGAATGAGACCATAAAGGAAGAGATGGCCAGAAAAGATGTCATCTGAGGGCATGATGTCCTCGTTGTAATATCCAACAAGTGGATGATATAAATAATATTGGTAGATCACTAAGCTTCAAATTATTGCTTTTAAATTTGTACTTAGTCTTCTATATGATATCCGGGCATTTTTATATGTGTAAATAAAAATGATAATGTGTGCTAATCTGTTACTTTCATATGTGCTGTTATTGCATTTTACATTGCCATTTTCAAGTTGGGTGGTGGTATGGCAGAGTTCTTTATTAACAATAAAAAGGTTTAAAATCCTGGCTGGAAGTCAACACAGGAGTTAATTATACATCCTTTGTTAAATATAAATAAATAGAATATTAAACACTCTTCACAGTGTCAGCAATGTTGCTATCACTGATGTGAAATCACTACTGGTTGAGGAGCGCTTTTAAATCTGGTGATCCAGGTGTGGATTTGCTGAGATGGCTGTGTTTTGTATGCAGGTGGGTGCATGCCAGCTGTGAAAACCTGCTGTTGGAAGATGCAGTCGAGGAGGCTGCAGACCAGGGTTTCGACTGCTCTGCGTGCCGCCCGTTTGTTGCCGTGCCGCAAGGTAAGCACCTCCCAGTGCTTCACCCCATGGATACTCTCTATTGTCAGTCGCCTGAGTTACAGGGGGATCGTGGAGGGGTGGTGGGGAGGGGCTTGGGAGAAAGTGGTCCATATTGTGGAGCTGCAACAGCAACACGATTGCAGAACATTACACTAACATTACCGATTACTCACATCAGAATTTTATGCTGATTATTTTTAGCCGGCAGAGTTTACACTATTGGTGAACAGGGCTTACGAAGGCAGGTTGTGCTAATGGAGAGGTGCCTGTAGATCACAAGAGTCTAATCGGCTGTGAGAAACAGAATTGGCTTTTTATAAAGAAATCTCATTCTGTCAGTTTTTTTTTTGAATGTGAGCTAGACGGAACTGTCGAGCTATATAGCTCTTTTTAATGGTTGCCCAGCAGGGGTGTGTGGGGTGTGGGGGGTTAGTAAGTTACAGCATCCCAGGGCAGCAGGGGCTATTTAATTGAGACCGTTAACCTCGGCATTTTATTAAAATGCTGTTATCCTTTAAATGTTAGCACAATATATATGTTTTAAGTTGTTATTCTTTAAAAGATTTAGCATGCATCAATTATATGAAGGCTGTAATATATGTACAACTTTATTCATTAAATTGGACTCATCCTGTTTATATTACTCACTGCTGGATATTTATTTTTGTATTTTTATGTAGTTTTATTATTATTAATTATCACTTAGCAGATGCCCTTATCCAAGGCGAAATTTTCATTGAGTTGAATAAGGTTAACTTACTTAACATGTGTTTTTAAATAAATGTGTTATAGTTATCCAGTTATTTAAATTTAGTATATACTTTAATTGATAATTCGACATACATTTTCATTTACGAAAATATGGGTATATTGCAGACTCTATGGAAGCTTGAAAAGTAATTTCAAAAATATTTATTAATATTTATATATGCCCATTTGCCTTGAATGTTTGTTCCCTTAGTTCCTGCCTCAAGCGATGAAGAGTCTCAGGAAAACGAACCTGTGACTCCTATTGTGCCGTGCATCAAAATCAAGGAGCCAGGTATGTGAATGCTATTATGTAACCATTTCACCATAATTGAACTGCTACACTAAGACTGCACGACTAGGACATTCAAAACACATTGCAGAAGAGTAGTCGTACAAGGGGTCAATGGTGATCACCTCATGAAGATGATTATCCCCCCCCCAGAGCATTGCGAATGGTTGACGACTGTCAAACTATTTGATTTCACACACTGTTTTGTGCCCATGCTGTGATATTTTTTTCTGCATTTGTGCACCCAGAACAAGTCAGTTTCGAGGATGGCAGTATACAGATAAATATTGTAACACTTTATAACGTCCTCTTGGGTGACTATAGAGTCAATCTGCTGGTTCCCTCACCCAAATGTATATGGGGAGTTGCTCATGATGCAGTATGATACACATTTCACACTCTTATGGTGGAGGTCATTGATGTGCTTGCATGAGTGTTGGATATTCACAGGACCTTCAAGTTTTGGTTAAGTGACAGTTATTCGGTAAAAAAAAATTCTGCGTACACTTGTTAAAATATTTGTGATCTGGACTGGACCCTGAGTTACTCTACACCATGGCGTAAACTGCTCATTGAGCCTATATATTTGCATGAAAATAGATTTCCTATGTTTCAACCTCTTTAAATCACAATGGAACATCTTGTGCCAGATGTATTTACACATAATATATAATTTTTTCATGCATTATTTAAATCTAGAAAATACGCAGTTTCACTCAAAATAATCGCCAAATACATTATTTTTTTCATAAAAAATACTGCCCAAACAAATGGAGCATCACAATTCAGTTCTTGGCTGTTTTGTCTTTGGACAGTGATCACAAACTGATAATGTATCTCTTTGGCCTTTGCCTTGGCTAGATAAAAAAATGTGTTTTTTATGGATATGTACAATTCAGTTTCCTTCTTTGATCACAAAATTCAAATGGGTCGAATATGTGGTATAATTCATTTGTAATTTATAAAGTTAATTGGTACTTATTTAATATTTATAGCACATTTTTATTGTGCAATATAATTGGCCATTACAGTTTCATTTTTCTATGTCTACACTAATATAAACCATCATCGTTTGATTGTGAAATGTGTTACGAAGACTTTGGGTGTTTGTACAATTCCATGTTTTTTTTTTTACATTGACCATGATGTCTGTCACATGTGGACTGACTGGATACGTGTGTATGGGTAATAAATGAGTGTATACAATAGGTGTGCATGGGTTATGCAACACTGTACATCCGGTCATATAGAGGCAGATGTGCGCAGAACTTGGGACAATAATGTTGCCAGGGTAACCAGAGAGACTCCGCCTAAGAGGAAGAGCAATAGAGACTATAAATTGCCACAGCCAGCGAGAATCCCGGGGGGGGGGAGGAGATGCTGCTGAACGACTGAGAAGGTGTAAAAGAGAGGGGAGCAGAATGGTGCAAGAGTCAGAGCAGGAAAGCACCACCGTCTAGACCCAAGCGCAGTGAGAGGAAGGCCATGTCACGTTGCGACCACGCAGGGCCAAACGGGCGTCGGATGGACCCCTCCCACGCAAACGACCTCGTCTCGACGATCTGGAGACCCAGCCCGGCATGCCTGGCAGACTTGGCTCAAGGATCAGTCTGAGAACGAGTGCAACAGACCCGTATTATCAGCTCGAGGCCAGTGAGAGCCATGTCATCCCCCGCGAGAACAGCACAGACGTCCTCAGCTTGAGTCTGACGCGACACATCCTACAACACGACTGGGCCCAGCTCAGGCCAGGTGCCTCGTGGTTACATCGTCACAGAGAACAACTCTGGACATAGCCACAACAACATTGGGCATGCAGTGTATTTCAAAGCAACAGCTTTAGTTCTGTTCCTCACATCACTTCAGCACCAGTGAGTGACTGCGCCATCAGGGTCACATCGACACCAGCTGGACTGTTGGAGTATATGTATCCACCTGGACTGGACTGATACGTGTTTTGTAGAGAGTTGGCGGCCTAGATATAGAGTTAGCGTTTGTTGCGTATGCCTGTGAGAACGGGGTACCAAGAGTGAGTGTTAGAGCAATTGTATGTGTGCCTTGGAGTAACGCTAACTAGGTGTGGTCTAAAGGGGCGCTCAGCTCCGGTGCGATCGTATGTGTTGAATGTTCGCGTGTTAAACGAGTGCGCCACCCTTTTGGGAATGACAAGGGGAGTGATAAGTCTCATCTCATCTCATTGTCAGAAACTGCTTAGTCCTATACAGGGTCGCGGTGAGCTGGAGCCTATCCCGGCAGACACAGGGTGCAAGGCAGGGATATCCTCGGGATGAGACGCCAGTCCATCCCCGGGCACTGGGCAATTTAGTCTGCAAGCCAATTCACCTATGCAGCAACATGTGTTTTGGACTGTGGGAGGAAACCGGAGCGCCCGGCGAAAACCCACGCGGACCCGGGGAGAGCATGCAAACTCTACACAAAAAGGCACCCGAGCCGAGATTCAAACCTGGGGTCTTCTTGCTGTGAGGCGACAGCACTGCCCACTGGACCACCGTGCCGCCGGGGAGTGATAAGTGTAGTATTTTAAAGACCGTACCACCCACCTAGGAGCACCAGGGGGCATGATAAGCGTTGAGTGTCTTAAGCAGCATACCGCCCGCCTGGGAAGGGCAGGGGCGAACCTACCATTCGCTAGGAAGGTACCACCTGGCTGTGAAGGGGAGGGGGGTTGGAGTGTACCACTCACGTGGGATTGGTAGTGGAAGTGTGAATTGTACCGTTGCTTTACGGACAAGTGTGATAATTGTACTGTTATATTAACCGGTTCTGTCGTTATGGTTACATACAGAGAGGGAGTAAAGACCTGAAAATAAACAGCGAGTTTTGTCCTCGACAAAGGGCCGGCACCACCCATATGTTAACATTTTGAGGGTTCTTTGCCCGGGATTTAATGATGACTAACAAATACATAGAAGTTTCAGTTTGACCCTGGTCAGCAGTATGAGTTTCTGAGGGTCTGACTCAGTTTCATCTCCTACATCACACCAAAGGCATCAGCTCGTCAAACCTTTCCCTCCCCCAGTTGGGGAGTGTTCAAATTTTGAATTCTCACTTCGCTATGGCCTGTGCCAAGAGCGGCTTCGCCGCCCGTTCATCGTCATTTGTGACAGACGTGTTATCAAATTCGACGTTGATCGGTCAATTACTTTCTACATAGATTCTCCTGGCCAACTTGTAACCTTGTGGGTTGAGTTTGTGTCCTGCGGGCTGCGTTAGTTGTAGCCTTGCATGTTTCTCAAATATTGCTTCTATTGTTGGTCACCACATTTTTCAGCACATTCTCTCTGCATAAATGTGTCCGAGTATACATATGGCTGGCCAAGTGGTGCTCCATATAAAGCACATCGGCTAATGTTCATCTCTCATCTCATCTCATTATCTGAAACCGCTTAATTCTATATAGGGTCACGGTGAAGCCGGAGCCTATTCCGGAAACATAGGGCGTAAGGCAGGAATACACCCGACGACGGGACGCCGGTCCATCGCCGGGCATTGCGGGACAATTTTAGTCTGCGAGCCAATCAACCTATCCAGGAGCATGCTTTTGGACTGTGGGAGGAAACCGGAGTACCCGGCGAAAACCCACGGGGACACGGGGAGAGGCTAATGTTCAATGGTTGAAAATCGAAATCCTGGTGGGGTGAAACTCCTCAGCCAGTCATTCTGCAGATGATAAACTAACACTTTGTCATTTGGAGTCACACAGACCATTCCTGGTCATAAGAATATTGATTTTGTGCCACTAACAGAGGGCTGATATGGATATTTAGAATAATAATAATTGCACTTCTTGAGCATTTTTCACCTGGGGGTCACAAAGCGCTGCACAGAGTTGTGGAGAGAACACGTCAGAAACAACAACATCATAGCTTAATTAGCAGCTGAATAATGGCTATAATTTTGAAAAGAGCATAAAATAAGTGATTAAAATAATTGTTAAACTAAGGAAGGAATAAGTGTTCTGAGTAGGCGCAGATCAGCAGCGGGCCGTCATTCCAGCATGACAACAGTAAGCTGCATCAATAGTCGTAGCCAGAGGACTTCAATCCTTTCTGGAGCAAGTGTGTCTTGAGGCAAGATTTGAAGATGCCCAGGAACGCATCTGACCGAATATCTAATGTAAGGGCATTCCAGGGTTTGGGAGCAGCGCGGGAGAAGGCTTTGTTACTCACCGAATGGAGGAACAATATGGGCACATGCAGCAAGTCCGTATTGGAGGATCGTATTTGTCATGTATAGGAGGGTGCCAGAACAAGGTCACAGCTGCATGTCGGAGCAGTGCCAGTGAGAGCTTTATAGGTGAAAAGGAGGATCTTGAATTTAATCCTGTATTTAACGTGTAGCCAGTGGGGAGATACCAGTACCGAGGATATGAAGTCGTGGATTGTTGTACGAGTAAGGACTCTGGCAGCTGCATTCTGCACACGTTGGAGACGATGGATCAGGCAGGCAGGGATTCCAGGGAGTAGTGCGTTGCAGTAATCGATTTGTGAAGAGATGAAGATGTGTATTAGTTTCTCAGCATAGGAGGGTAACATGATGTTGCACAGTCTGACAGGATGTTGCACTAAAGATTTCGTATTGCTTATTTGACCAGGAAATGGCTACAATACTTTCACGTGTTTGTGCTTCATTGGTTTTTCTTGCCCCATTTTCTCTGCCTGTAGAGCCACCCAAGGTGTACTCACGAGATGGCGTGTACCTGACGGAGACCGGCCTGACACAGCTGCAGAGCCTGCTCGTGCCACCTGTGCCGCGCAAGCAACGGCGGCCCAAGCTGCGGCTCAAGCTACCAGGGCAGCCCGACCTGGTGACGGAACTCCAAAGCCCCATTGAGCTGCACCCTCAGAGCAATCCTCTGGAGCAGGAGCCACTGCCTGATGACATCAAGGGTGAGAGATGTCATAGCAGTGAAAATAATAATCCTTACTCCCACTTCGTGTGAAGGAAACGGTGTTTGTCCTTTGGTAAGACTTGGGCTCCCCAGAGGAATGGGAAATATATATCACCAGCTCAGTACCCTCTGGCATTGAGCCCTGCTTGTTTATTTTTTATAGCAGTGACCCTATGTGTGTTTTGTCTTGAGATTTTCCAGAGGATATGTGACCAAAAAGAACTCTGTTCATTAAAACTACTTGGACAAAATTGGTTCGGTTACAACGTTGGGAGATGAGTCATCTCGCAATTGTGGACTTAACTGTTAACAATAATATATTTTTTACCTTGAAAAACATGCTTGGTATGCTGGTGCACATGTTTATATGTGAGATTAAAATCCTGTGTTATGTGATAAAATTGTATTTTGCAGAGGCAACCACTGTTAGAATATCTACATTACATAGATGGCCATTTTCTAAGTGACTAAGAATTAAACACAGAGAGTGATCATTTACATTTCTCACTGGAAGTCATTTTGGTGCACTATACTTGACCACTGATTATCCATTAACAGCACTTAGCTTTCAAATCCATTACTGCTCCACCTGCTCTCAGTGCATGCAGTGATGATGATGATGTAATATATTGATCGTCAAGCAAAGGATTTTGGGGATGTTTTTCAGTAGAATCTTGTTGAAAATCCCTATCTTGTTCCTTAATAATTATGCATGAGTGGAAATCGGAGTACATCTGAGAACACACACAATGATGGTTTATTATATTTGTTGTTTTAAATACGTCTTCGAATAACCTCAGTGAACCATTAACTTGCCTGCATAGCTGAAAAGTAAGGTTTGGATAGCATATAAAGTCCCTCAAGGAATGTCATGGTATTATTCTTTATTGGTCAAAAATACGATTTTTGCATAACTGTTTTGCATGCCTTTTGAAATAAACACTTAACATATTCTGTAGATTCCGAAAGAAATTTTTGGGATAGATTCTGTGAAACATTTAAAACCTTATGAACCCTAAAATGTTACACAAGAAAGGTTCGGGGACTTGTGCTGACATAGGACAGATGGATTTTTAATAGCAAATGTTTAAATGTATAGTCAAAGTAGTTAGCGGTGCATTTTCAAAACATCGTGTTTACATTGTTCACAACAATTGATGTCGTATCTGATCTTACCACATTTTGCTGTAGTTTCAGGCGAGTGAGTAAATATAATATTATTTTTTTATTTGAAGCATAGCAGGCCACACCCATCCTTCACTGTCCTTGTACACCTGAGGATGCCTCCGACGTGGGAGGCAAAACGTCGCGAAGGAGAGAGGAAGCGCTCAACATGAATATCCCGAAAGAATAGTTTTGGAAAGCAATTATCATGAATCAAGCCTACAATCAGTGCTATGATTAACTGATTCTGTTTATAATTCAAATGAATAATATTGATATTTATGGCATTGCAGACATTTTTACTAAATCAAGAGACGCTTCAAATGAAAAAATGCATTGGTGGTGTTGCTATTGGCATTCTCTTATCAGTGGTAAAAATTCAAATTTCTTAAGACAGAACTAAGTAGTCTCCAGGACAGCCAACACTGATTTTCTGACAAACTTTTGCTGTTTTATTAGTCATAGAGAAAAAATGGGCTGGATTTGAACTTTTTACCTTCTAGCTGCATTGTGCTATACTACTCTGGGGTCACTGATTTTATCAACCATATGCATCCTCAGGACATTTAGGTTATGATTGGTTGAGCTTATTTAATATGCACTTCAGAAACAAAACAATCATGCAGCATAGAGAGACATTGCTTTGAGCTCTATGGAGGATCTCACAATCAGGTTAAGGGGTGCTCTTGTGACTTGGGTGGACACGGAATGATGGCATTCATTACTCACAGAGGCCGACCCCATGGAGTGCGACAACAAGTCAGAGACGTTCACCAGCCCCGAGCGGGAGATACAGGAGGACAGCGCCGTGCCGTGCAGCAAGGAGGTGGACAGTGTCAAGAAACGCAAGCGCAACCCCTACCGGCCAGGTAGGCCACGTTCAACTCGTACCAACCAGTACCCTACCGCACACTTGACTGGCATCGCGCACCACTGGCTGGCATGGTTAAAATATGCTGCTGGATTGAAATGACGAATGTTGAACTCTTTTAGAATGTGAAATGCATACTCATAAGCGTAAATTTATTTTGTAAGGAATAGAAAAGGTTTTTATTATTTCTTGCAATTATCTCATCTCATCTCATTATCTGAAACCGCTTAATCCTATATAGGGTCACGGTGAACCGGAGCCTATCCCGGAAACACAGGGTGTAAGGCAGGAATACACTACGACGGGACGCCAGTCCATCGCCAGGCATTGCGGAACAATTTTAGTCTGCGAGCCAATCAACCTATCCAGGAGCATGCTTTTGGACTGTGGGAGGAAACCGGAGTACCCGGCGAAAACCCACGCGGACACGGGGAGAGCATGCAAACTCCACACAAAGGCACCCGAGCCGAGAGATTCGAGCCCGGGACCTTCTTGCTGTGAGGCGTCAGCGCTAACCACTGGGCCACCGCGCCGCCCTTCTTGCAATTATACAGGTGTTAATAAACACTTTTCACAAAGTGTCTAGTTTGCAAAAGCCACACATACTTGTGGCGAAATATGCAACCGAAGCTTTGATAACATATGCATTGTCCTTCAAACTGATTGGCCTACACCAGACATGGCTTTCTTTTGAGCCTGATTGTCAGTGTTTGCCAGATATTGCCAAAAGGCAGTTAGCTCAGGACAATGCAATATCAATGCTTAGTAGCTCAGGTCGAGCTGTTTAAGCTATGGGTACTTATTGTCAGTGTACATATGTAACGAATAGAAAAGGTTTTTACCTTTTATCAAATAATTGTTGGTATCTGTATATTAATGTCACATGACATTTCGTGCTGTAAGTTATTTAAGGCAACTTGTCTGTTTTGAGTCTTGTTGAGGCTCATAATACTTTGGCCAGACATGGTGGCACATGCCCATAATAATGCAGAATTTGGGTTTGAGTTGCTATTACACGTTTTCAAAACCGTCAATCATGTTGGACAGTGAGATGGTAAAAAATGGTGGTCCAACAAGTAGATTTGTGAATATGTATGTGTGGACCTATAAGTGTTATAGGGTTTTCTCTGTATACCCAGGATTATTTACCCACATATAGAACGCTCTTTAAACCAATAATTACTCAAACATTTGCATTTAGGAGCCTCCTGAAAGGTTATTATTATTATTTAGTTTATGTAAGATTATTGAGTTGGACAGGTGATGTTGCACTTGTAATTGTCATGTGCCCTCATTTTCAGACGTATTTTCCTCATGAGCTTTATAACTTTCCATTCCATTAGGTGCCACTCAATGAAACCTTGGAAGGTGTTACTGGCAATAAATGCATTTTGTTGTTTTTGTCATGTGTTTTTCTCCATAGTGATGCTTCTTAGAGTGAATTAAGTTAACATTTACATCATGAAAATAGATTAATTCTTTTGTCAAGTTTGCATTGCAAGTAAACATATAAAATATAATATCGGAAACAAGGCATTAAAGATTGGAACACCATGAATAAGAAACTTGTGGGAACATATTGCCAACTAAACCAGCATTAAACCAGTGGAGTTTGATTACTTGGTTGAAATTTAATTTAGTCAATTATTTGGAAATCCTTTCCCTCTGTGATTCATTTTAGACTATTATCCCTCTGGCAGACTTTGGTCGTTTTATGGAGAGACTGGCCTCCACCATATAAATATGGAATTACGTTTCCACTTCAGGACTACTATTACAATTGAGTACACCCAAAAGCATGTTTGAACAGGGAGACACTGCACCTTTTGGCTTTTTAAATTATCCCGTGCCATAGACTTGCACTTGTTAGAAACTTCAATCATCACATAAAGAGTGGTGCTTCTTTTTATGCGATGATTGGAGCACTGGCTGCTGCTACTTTGTGCAGGGATCGGGGGCTTTATGGTGCGGCATCGTGGGCGTGGGGGCGCCATGCGAGGGAGAGGTGTGTCCCGCCGGGGCACGGGAACACGTTCTGACTCGCTGACCAGCCCTGTGGCGTCCGACATTGGGAGGTCTGATGATGGTAAGACAATGTCTACATCTCTCCAATATCATGGGTGTTACTTTGCTCAATTATCAAAGAAGTACTAAACTATGGAATTAGCCAGTTTAGGTCCATTTATGCCAAACTGCTGTAAAGAGTAACTCAATAAAGCCTGGAGAGCTTTGCACCACTTGTGCTGTGCTTCAAGAAGTTTTCACCTCCTGCTTAAAATGTAGGATAATTCTATTTAGGCCTTTTTTTCTATATTCTGATTCATTTAGTTTAATTAAGAGCCTATTAAATACCTACGCCACTAATGCATTAACAGCACAAAATGTAGGTGTTTCCTAATTTGACGCTTCTCTGCAATCGACTGTCACAAAACTGAGGCATAACCATGGCAACATTGAGATGGCACTGCACACTACCACACAAGAAGTTTATGTTTTCATTAACAAATCTTAACACTTATGCCTAAGTGTGAATTTACACAATAACATATTTTTGTTCTCTGTGTTGTGTTTTTGCTTTTTGTGTTTTACGTACAGTGTAAATACTGGGTTACTGTCTTCCTTCCATTCTACATTGTTAGCAGTGTGGAAACATCACTCTCATTTACATTTTTCATACGAGAAAACAATGCAGCGTTAATGCGACAGAGTTTGAGGTTAAGGATACGCTGCTATGAGTGTCGTCTGAAGAAACTATATATTTGTGCTCGTTATCATGGATACTAATATTCCCAGCTTCACAGACTGTTATGTTTATAGATGGCCCATTGTTTTCTCAGTGACCAGTGAGCATCTCCCTGAGACGCCCATGGATGAGGTAACAGCCACCCCAGAGCCGATCGAGAAGCAGAAGCAGAGGCGCTGGAGGAAGAAGAAGAGTGCCCTGGAGGATGCATTTCCCACATACCTACAGGTTAATGGCACACACATCTCCAGCACTGCCTCTATAAGCATAGACAAACACTGAAGAGCAGTCAGTGATGTCTAACCCCATCCCAGAATTAGTCTTAAGAGCAATGCAGACCACGTAGTGTATTACATAACACTGGTGATTACACATTTTAGTGATCTAAATCACAAGGTGGCTTTTTGCACATGTCTGATATGTCTGCAGCAGGAAATGAGACTAAATCTGAGCATGTTGCTTTCTTACCCTAGCAAATTATCAAATTTGCTATGTGCATTTTAAAATTGCTTAAATATGTTAATTGAAAGATAGAAATAAAAAGTGAATTTCTCCCGTAAAGGACTATCTTGTTAAAGAGTGGGCACGAACGCACTCTTGGCTCAGGCCATGGCAAAGCAGCTGCTCATAAATCGGAACACTCCCCAAATTAGGTATATGAGAAACTGATGCCTTGGTGTGGTGTAGGAGATGGGGATGGAGCCATACCACAAGAAGCTCACACTGCAGACAAGGGTCATAAATAAAACTCGTATTTATTTTCTAATCGTGCCCCCCCAACTCTGTATATAACAACAATTATGGGCTGTTCCATATAACAACACTACACTTATCACACCCCCTACCATTCACGAATGAATGTTGCACTCCTTAATACACAAACATTCAACACACAACTAGCATCCTCACCGAAGCCTAGCACCCTCTATCCATCACACACAGCGTTCCTCCTAGACACCCTGAACCGTGAAACCCATTCTCAGTACCCCCTTCTCCCAGGTATATGCAGCAAGCATTACGTATATATCGAGGCAGCTAACACTATACAATACTTATCAGTCCAGTCTTTGTGGTTGTGTATACTAGAATAGTCCCACTTGTGGAAGACATAGAAAAAGTTTTTACCATTTCTGGCAATTATACAAGTGTTAAGATGTTATAACACTAAAATAGACACTTTTCACAAAGTGTCTAGTTTTCAAAAGTCACGCATACTTGTACTAAAATATGTAAACAACAAGCTTTTATAATATATGTATTGTCCTTCAGACTGATTGGCCTACACCAGACAGGGCTTTCTTTTGAACCTGATTGTCAGTATTCTAACATTTTAACCTCTAACATCTTAACACCTGTATATAATAACAATTGCATTTATAGAGTGCTTTTCACCCGAGGGTCACAAAGCGCTGCACAGCTGCAGAGAGAACGGCACGTCAACAACAACGGCAGAAAACGGCAAATCAGCAACAATTTCTTTTTGGGTTTTTTTTTTACAAATCCGAGCTGTGGCGACAACACCATGTCAACAACAACATCAGAACAATTCAACTGAAAGTCAAACAGTAGCAATAAATAATAGGACATAAAGTCAGCAAAAAATAAATAATTTCTTACACAATCAAGGAAGGAACATATGTTCCCGAGCAGGTGCAGATCAGAAGAGAGCCAACATCTCGGCACTGCCCCACTGAGCCGCATGAACAGTCCAAGCCGGAGGAAGCAATAAATGTTCTCAAGCAGGCGCAAGTCGGAACAGAGTCAACATCCCAGCACGACAACACTGAGCTGCATCAATAGTCCTAGCCGGAAGACTTGAAAGCTCTATGGAACAAGTGAGTCTTGAGACGAGATTTGAAGATGTCCACTCAGCTGAACTAATCTCAAGTGGAAAGACATTCCAGAGTCTTGGAACAGCGTGTGAGAAGGTTCTGTCACCCATTGAATGGAGGTGCGGCCTGGGCACATGCAGCAAGCCTGTATTGGAGGGTCGTAGTAATCGTGTTGAGGGTGCCTGAAGTAGGTCACGGATATATGTTGGAGCTGCGCCAGTGAGAGCCTTGTAGGTGAGGAGGATCTTGAATTCAATCCTGTATTTAACAGGTAACCAATGGAGAGACATCAGTACTGAGGATATGTGACCATGGATGGGTGTGCGAGTGAGAACTCTAGCAGCCGCATTTTGCACACGTTGGAGACGATTAATCAGGTAGGCAGGGGTGCTAGGGAGCAGTGCATTGCAATAATCGATTGGTGAGGAGATGAAGATGTGTATTAGCTTCTCAGCGTCTGCAGGTGACAGGATGTTGTGCAGTCTGGCTATATTTCTGAGATGAAAATAGGCTCCCTTCGTCACCTTGTTGATGTGTGTCTCGAAGGTGAGTGAGGCATCAAGAGTGACACCTAGACTCCGGATTGCCGTAGCAACATCAATTGTCTGGTCGTCAAGCATTAATTGGATAGGTTCAGCCTTGGAGAATTGGTGCGGGGTTCCCACAAGCAAAACTTCTGTCTTGTCTCCATTTAGTTTTAGAAACTTTGAATTGAGCCAGGCCTTCACAGTTGACAGTGAGGATGACATGCAAAGACCAGACGCATTGATGGATGACTTTGCGTGGATATAGATTTGGATGTCAACGGCATAGCAATGGTGCTGAGATTGAGACTGCAAAGGATATGGCCAAGAGGTTGTAGGTAGATGCTGAAGAGTGGATCGAGAACTGACGCCTGAGGAACTTCAGACAAAACAGGATGAATCTCAGAGTTTTGTTCTCCGAGGCTGACAAACTGCTTCCGGTTGGACAGGTAGGAGCTCAGCCAATGAAGGGCACAACCAGAGACCTCTATACCCTCAAGTCGCTCAAGTAAGATCAGATGGTCAACGGTGTCAAAGGCAGCGCTCAAGTCCAGGAGGACAAGAATACTTGGCAAGCCTTCATCAGCAGCGATGAGTAGGTCATCAACTACTTTTACCAGAGCAGTTTCAGTACTTTGGCCGAATCTGAACTCAGATTGGAAGGGATCGAGGAGGTCATTATTAAGAAGGTGTTTCTGGAGTTGTGCGGCTACGGCACGTTCAAGGACTTTAGAGATGAATGGTAGATATGAGATGGGACGATAATGATGAGGGATTTTGCAATCGAGGCCAGGTTTTTTAAGCAGAGGGGTAACTTCGGCACATCTTAACAGTTGGGGAACGATACCAGAGTGATGTGAGTTATTTGAACAGATTTGTGATGAATGAAGCAAAGAATTTGAAATTTGCCCAGATGATTTGGGATGGGGAAGGATCCAGGGAGCAGTTTGTGGGCCGGGATCTGGCAACTAAAGAGGAGCCCCTGATTCCGTTAATTCGGAAAATTTTAGGAGTTTTAAGGCCAAGGGAGGTGGAGGAACAATTATTGAGGTATTGGTTGGTGATTGAGGCTGGGTAGAGATACGATGGGCTTCAGTTTTTTCAGTGCAAAACTGAATCAACTGATCTGCCCGATCTTTATTAGTGAAGGAAGGTGAGAGTGAGTGACTGGTAGGACGAAGAAGCTGATTAATGGTCGAGAAAAGAATCTTGGGCTTGTCGCAGGTATCAGCCAGAACGCTGGAAAGATGGCTGGTTCGGACAGAGTCAAGTGCCTTCCGGTAACGGAGAAGTTGTTACTTAATGATTTCACCATGAATGGTGAGGCCAGATTTTCTCCATGTCCTTTCAGCCCTGCGTGCATTCACTTTGAGATCCCAGAGTTCAGCAGTATACTAGGGGGATGGTTTTCTGTCTGAGACATAGCGTGATTTTAATGGGGCCAAATCATCACGTATGCTTGATAGCGCGTTGTTGTAAGTTTCTGCTGTCACATCAGACGCAGAGTGATCCAAGGCGGAGAGTGAAGTACTATTGATTGCGGCAACGAATGTCTTGAGTGAGGGCGCTAAGGTTACGAAATTGGATTTGGTGCTTGGAGATGGAAATGGGAGGCGGTGCTTTAAGATCAAACCGCTCAGCGGAATGGTCAGACAAACCAGGATCAGTGACGGATAGGTTGGTTACTGATATGCCCCATGAGCAAACCAAGTCAAGAGTATGGCTGCATCTGTGAGTGGCAGATGTCACATGTTGAGTGAAGCCAAGTGAGGTCAGAGTGACCATGAAATCCCTTGCAAGAGGCCTCTGTAGAGAGTCAACATGGATGTTGAAATCCCCCAGAATCAGGATCCTTTCAGAACTGGAGCACATCTTACAAAGCAGCCCAGACAATTCATTGACAAAAGTAAGTGGGTGCTCCAGGTGAGCGGTAGAGTAGCACCAACTTCACAGGTTCAGCCGACCTCTCATCCAGAGACATATGTTCGAAGGAATTGAAGGTCGGCGACGGAATCGGTCGGATGTCAGCAGACACATGGTGGAGAACTGCTAGGTCGCCACCACGGCTATTTGAATGAGCCTTCTGATGGAATGTAAAGGCTCGTGGTAGGGCCTAATTCAATGTGAGAAAATCATCTTGATTGTGCCAAGTCTGTGTTAGGAAGATCAGGTCCAGAATGTTGTCTGAGATCAGCTCAGCGATGAGAGGGGCCTTTTTGGTACTCAAAGAGTGCACATTGAGCAAGGCAAAGTGGGTTTCGGTTGCAGGCAATGTTTGTGCTAGAAGAGAGACACTAACCAGCGATATTTTAATGAAGCAACGTCGAGCTGCAAACGGTCTAATTTGTTGTTTCCTCGGTGGCCGATATATATGGCTTAATATGGGGATGGGGGGATGGAAATCAATTGTAGGCAGGTCAATGGCCTTTTTGTTGCCGGCGCCCCGATGGATGTAATGAGGGTGTCGAAGTATCCTAAGCTCCCGGAAAATAGCCAGAAGGCTGCGAGTACAGGGAACTGATGAAGGAATGAATCTCTTTAGAGCTGTGGAAGTGTCGGTTATCATTTCGAACAGGAGTCGGAGCCCAATTCTGGGGACAATGGGCATAAGTAAAGGCCACACCCAGGATATGCACATCACTACACTATAGACTGTATGGATAGGTTATATAGACTATAGATAGTATGTATAGACTGTATGGACTCGACCATATGTTTTGACTAAAGATTAATATATTCTCAAAAAACTATAGACTGTATAGTGTGTAAGGCACGTGTGGTGTGATATGAAATGAGAATATTTACTTTAATAATACACTAAACACTGTATTGAAAGACTATATACACGATAAATTCTGTACGTAAGGACAGTTCCGACTGTAATAAAAGACTATGTCATTAGAATATTGACTGAATAATTCACCACAGATTTTATTTCAATACTTTATATATATTATGCGATTACATGAACAGACCTCGTGGACACGTATCCAGAATATAGACTTTAATACTACACTATAGGCTGTATTTAAAGACTATATAAAATAGGCTATATATACACACTAAATACTGTACGAAGGACACTACTGGCTGTAATTAAAGATTATAAGTAATTAGAATAGAGTGTAGAAATGCACGATAGACTGTATTTAAAAACTGTATATAATATATTATGTGAGTGGATATGTAAATATATTATTAGGTGCCTGAGAGGGAGCAGAAACACTAGGCAGGCCTCACTTGCAAATACAGGTGAGAAGGCCACAATTTTTTAAGCGCAATGATAATGATTACAAAGCATTTAAGGATTATAAAAATTTAAAGTAATATAAAGAAAACCCGACTGTATGGGATTATCATTGAATAGCGCTATGAGAACTTGCAGTTGAGGCAAGTTGAACGTGCAACGGTGGCCAAAATAAACAATAGGACAATGCAACAGCAGATTGGGCAATAAAGCAGTGTATGTGGAGGGTTGAATGAGAGAGTGGTTTTCAGCGTGTAATTGTGGTAGGAGGTTATTGTGTGTGCGAGTGGTACAAATACTGATAACGATGATCCTGGAAGCACTTGAGATAAAGTTGATACACGAGGCAGGCTTCAAACCCACACAGCAGAGAAGGCCCCAATGTATTAAGCGCAAAATCTAATGATCGATAACCAATAAAAATTTTAAAAATAAAAAAATAATAGAAACAAAATCAAGGTTAATGATAATTGATTGTTTTAGACTTCTGAGAAACTCAAAAAGTTGTCTTTATAGCGAGTCATTTGCTGAGCTGCTACGATCCAGCGTCCCCGCTGATGAAGACCGGAAAAAACTATGAACCGCAAACAAGAAATGAGAATAAAACCCAGCCAAACCTGGAGACCAGTCATTGAAGTCAGTAGTGTATAGATATAGAGCTCTGAAATACGGACATCAGAGGGGAATTAGCAAGTGTTTTGGAACCAGGCATTCTTTCACGAGATGCAAACTAGATTAGTCACAGGTGGAACAAGATTGGGGTAATGTGATTCCGGGGTCTGAGCAAGACAATAGAATCCTTTCAAGTGGACCCCGACAGTCGTCCATTGATCCTGGAATGCAACAACTCTGTAGAGGGGACTCAACATATATATAGTACCTGCATGTAAATAGGAGTCGCACACACAACACACGCAAACTGCGCCTGAGGATGCCTCTAACGTGGGAGGCAAAATGTCGCGAGGTGGAGAGATGGAGCGATCGACACGGCTGTCCTGAGAAAGCAGCTTTTCGAAGCAATCATCATGCATCCAGCCGTGAAAACCTACATCATACATTCAACTATTTCTACAAAAAACACTCATACAACAACCCTTCTGCATACTGTGCTCCATCACTAACTGAACAGTTTATCTTCATACTACTATTACAATTGGTATACCAACAAAATACCATGGTGTTAAAAAGTTATTTAGTACTGTTATATCATTTTCAGGGGACACTACAGAACCTGTGTGTTGTACAGGATTTTCTGGCTTACTTTGTATGATTTGAAACCCCTGTCCTGAACATTTCGTTTCCATTTGTGTGGTTTGGGAGACATTTTTAGTTCTGTTTGTACTCTGCTACTAGTTGTGATATTAAAATTGTATAGCTGTCTTTATATAATTCAATCGCCAAAACATTGACTAAAAATGTGTACTTTATCTGGCACATCAACGTGAATGATGGTGAGATTGCAGCACCAGCTGTCTTCAGCATTGTTACAAGTGTTGCAGCCTGGTTGTGCAAAGGGGTGAAGGCAGTGGCATGGTGCTGCACACCTCATAGGACTTGAATTGATAAGCTTACAAAGCTGTTTTTCAGAGTGTTAATGCCGTACGAGGTGTGGTCAAAATATTTCCAACGCCATCCTTGCCTCAAACAACTATGTAAAACTACTTCTATTTGTGTATTGGCACTATATTGACCACCATACTGACATGTGCTAACTTCTGGGTCCTGCCACAGGAGGCCTTCTTTGGGAAGGGGCTCCTAGACACAAGCAAGGAGAAACGGTCCAGCCTTGATCTATTCTCCGACGAAGAGTCGGCACAGCCGAGCGAGGTGTTTCAGCAAAAATCTGCACCTCCTGCCGAGTCACACTCCCCTGAGGCTTTGGCTGGAGAGGATGGGGGGCCCGTGGATGATGGACCTCCTGTCCAGACCGAGCATCTCCGGCAAACCTGTCCTACATCGACTCCCATCAGCGCAGGCACAACCGTGGCCCAGACCAAGACGCAGGGTGAGCCCTCAGCATACGCTGCCTTTGAGATATGTAAATGCAGTCCAGCCCTCTCAAAATCTAATAAATTATACACTCGCAAAGATGTGTTTAGTTATATGTCGTCCACACTTGAATTCATTTTTTCTATAGTAAAGCATGTGAAAAATGCCCAAGGTGCCTAACTTAGTGTACAGCCTGCAGTGATGATTACCACATGAAAGGGGTAACCTCTTGTTTGTAAATTACAGTGGGTCACATAAATGTTTTGTTATTTCATGCTTGAGATTGGCTTCAGAGTCCCAATAGCTGCTTTGGTCAATTTGTATCGACAGGGTATGGGGTCTGAGTTGTGTGAGAACTCTTTCATTTTAATAGCGTATTTGCATATGGAGGTGATAAAATACAAAATATATTTATCAACATAAATATGGAAGGGGGTTTAACATGATTATGGTAAGGTAAGGGGCATATTAATATATGATGTACGAGTACAATTGAAGCAAATAACCAGATATTAAGAAGTATATTAAAAATACGCTTAGGCTATATGCAATTGAGAAATTTCATCCAAGGTTTAATCGGTATTAGTCAAATATGTTAACAGTGCGTGGAGGACATTCATTCTTAGGCCATAGTATTGGAAAATAAGTGATTTAATCATCCAGACATTTTTGCAAGAGTTCTTCATGATATAAAGCAGTATTTTTTAGAGAGAATTGGAGAGCTGTTTGTCAAGAATAGTAATTTGCTATAAAGCCTTATAAGTCTGGTAGAGATTTTCTAGATGGTTACTGATAAATGGGAATAACCTATGCATGATCCTTACTGAAGCCTTACAGCACGATTTCAAATTAGGTAAAGGGTGAGTAATAATATGCCAAGACCTTATAATTTATAGAATTATTGGGATGCAGTAATGTCAAGCATTTCAACAGTGCGTAAATCTAAGCATAGGATTCATAAATGCAGCCACTGTAGGCCAAGACACGGTAAGACACTCAAATTGCATAAATATTCTTAATATATTTTAAATGCTTAAGTTTAACATGGAGTTTAAATATTTGAAGAGCATTTATTTCTCAACACGTTTGCAAACTTATTTTTTTGTATGCATTGTGGAGGAGACTTTGATAATGGTGTGTTGTTGAAGAGCGTTTGAGGAACGGGTTGTGGTGAGTGAAATTGTGCATTTGCTGGTAGAGTCCTGTTGTCCCATGCTCTTGTCGAGTGCTGGTTGTGTGCTCTCCAGTGCCCCGAGCAGCTGAAGACCCCCTGGCAGACCTCTCCGAGGTCCTGTCCAGTGATGAAATCCTGGGCATCCTATCAGGGGGTCTCAGAAAGTCATCAGAAACTACAGGTGACAAACTAAATTCACCTGTTTTGGCAGATACTCTCTTGGTTGTTACTGGTAACACACAAATTAAGAAACCAAATGTGAATTTAAAGAGGTCATGATAGAATAGATTATTTTGTATTCCAGCTACCCTGTAGTCTATTATTCCAGCAATTCAGGCATTATTCAGATGGGTAGCTCTCGGTCCAACACCTTTTGGGCTCTGGTGATATCCTTTCACTGGCTGACTGTTCTTTGGTGCACTCACTCTCGTGTAAGTGCCTTGCAAAATCCAGGCACCCAAGAACTCCCCAGGGAAGATGTCTGCTGTGGTCTTGTGAAAGATGAACAGAGCATGCCACTTAGCATCAGCGTATTTATTCCATGGCTGCTCTCTAGCACCAATATACCACTGTGTATTTTGTATTTTTCTACATAATTCTTCTCAATCACTTTCATGACACTTTGTCAGTAGAGTCCTGCTACGTTTTTTCGGTTGAGTGTGATGATTGCTGTGTATATTCCAATGAACTAATTTTGTGGGTGTTTTTCATTTGGCTCTTGACACCAGCCCAAAATTTCCTCCTTTAGTAAATTACCCTTTGTGATCTTTAACATCTACTGTGAAGCAGATGATGCATATTTATAGTTAATGCACCCGTAGTAATATGCAGGACAGCTGCTGGTGGGAACCATGAACTTCTAAACTGTGAACACACTTGTGTGCCTCAGCTATGTCACTGCCCTAAAATGTGCATTTGCAGAATGTTGATGTTATTAGCATTTGTGGGTTTGTTAAAACACATGGTACGAAAGCAACAACTTAACATCTTGGCGACCATCATTTTTAACAGTCCTTTTGGGATTTTATATATCAAGTACCTTTTTATAATGACTAAACAGTACATTCTTGTGAAATGATAGTTTCACCTTCTTACCAAATCCCTGAGACAGACATGGTGCTACAGAGATTACCACATGATAGCCTAGGATGTCTTTGCCATTCCAATAGTAATCCTTAGTGTTGCATTTTAGGGTTTTGATGGACTACCAGGGGTGGCATTTGCAGCAATTATGTGTTGAAGGGAGTCAGAAATCTGTACATTGCATGTTTATTCATGGAAATAATGAAAAAAATATGGCCAAAGCTACGTTAATAATGTCTGTTTGTGACCCATGTTTGTCTGGATGCCTGAAACTGTGCAGTCTCTTACTTTGATTGGACCTTTATTGTAATCTACAAGATTTCCTCCATAGACACGCATCCCCAATGCCTTACCAAATCTTGAAGTTCCTGAATTGCCTTTTCACACATTTACTGAGGTTATAGAAATGGCGTAATTTAATTGTTGTGGAATGTTTTTTTAACCTTATTTAACAGGGTTTTATAATAGATCTGACATGTCATTTGAAAATGACAGCAAATTATTGTACCTTCCGTGTGGCAAGTGGTACTACCAGATGTATTGCCCGTCCTTTCGTGTTTATTTAGTTCTTCAAGCATTCATTCAGATGAAAGCTAAGCAGAAGAATGGCCTATGATGGTGAATGGAGAGCTCTTTGTTGACCCGTCAGGATTGTAATGTTTGAGTTCTCAACGAGATGGATCCACACCAAGTGTCATGCATGTCCTGAACCCTACATCTAAGTTAATATTTTTTCAGCTATGTTTCCCATCACAGGCTTTTTCTCATTGAGCAAATCCAAAAAATGTCGTGCCCACTGTAGAGAATAGATGATTTGGGAGCACTGTTGAATGCAGGTCCAGCATGTTATTTTTGAGATTGACACACTATTAAATATCATTGCTCCTGTAGAGGTGCCAAAGCCCATATTTTTCAGATTAGGCTGCTCTCGCTGTTGAAGACACGTGAAGATTGCTCGTTTCAAATTACCTTTCTAGTCCTTGAATTTGAAATGCATACAAAACCATTTTCATTGGTAACAGATATTTACAACGAGGAGATGTTGTTTGAACAATATTGGTGTGTGAATATTTTACTTTAGGATCCCGAAACATAAAATTTTTTGGTGTTATTAGACTTACACCCTAATCTGAAGAAATACTATTTCCTGGCATGCTTTTCCATAGATGGGATAAGAAATGTCTCCTACATAAAAAAAATCAATGGAGCTGCATCATCTCTTGATGGACAATATTTTGAGAGCTTACTGGGCCAGAGCTAGAAGTTAGTGCCTGATACCGTTCACTTGGAGGTTTTGATGGTTTTGCAGTACAGGACCTCAGTGAGTGAAAAATGACAGCGGTGGAGTGAATATTTTCTAAGTAAGTCTTAATTTAAGTTAAACATAAATTTTGTCAGAGTTTTGGTCCAGGGATTGGGTCGTCGAGGCCCCCCGCCACGACTGCTACCCAAACCACATTGCACCGGCCCCTCACGAACCTTCCTGCGGGTGG
>JAZEWT010000003.1:14610235-14640101 GCA_036362905.1 Mordacia mordax
TCACCGTGACCCTATATAGGATTAAGCGGTTTCAGATAATGAGATGAGATGAGATGTTTCTAGATTATCTCCACTTACATGTGTGGGTTTTGTTTGGGGATTCCGGTATTTGATGATGGAAAAATCTTTTGATACCTGTGCTATTTTATATAAAGCAACAGTTTCTTTAAAAGCAGTGTCCTTTTTCTCTCTGTGCTTGTCTATTTGCATATGCAGACTGGCCCACAAGAGCTAAACAGATTGCTAAGCTGTGGCGTAAAGCCAGTGCAGCTGAAAAAGCTCCATTTCTGGTAAGCACAAACAACTGACAGGAATTATACACTGCAATTATTTGCACAACTGATGTATAGTATGCTTTGTATAGACATCACCTGATTTAGTGAATATTTCAAGTTCGTGTATGGCTTTAGCAGTGTTTCCATATTTAAATGTAAATGAGTGGCTGGGAAAGGCACCGAATTAAATCACTACATATACACAGGAGGATAACATTAATGGGAACATATCATTTTATACATGATAGCAAACATGCTTACGAATATTCAGTGATCATTGGTGGTGTTGTGGAAAATATAAATAACGTAAATAAGCAGCCAATATGTCTCATTAAATCAATGCAGCTAAAATTATGTACTCCGAGAAAGTCATCCAATGGTTCATGTAAGAAATGTTTGTGGAAAGACAGATATGAGAGACAGTGTCTGCTTCTATATTTGGTTGTTAAAAGATATATTAATGGCAAACGCTTTTAAATAAACTAATTTGTTACAGCATTTTAAATTATATATTTTCAGAGATGTAATTCCCTTCTCTTTGTAAGTTATTAGGTTTATGTGAAAATAAATATGAATAGCAATCATAGTGGTTACAATGCTTTTTTTCCTATGAAGTGACAAACAGGAACATTGTATTAACTCTGCATTGGCATTTTGTTTAGAAAATTATTCTGAAAACCCAATTACAGTTCAGCATTCGCATGATTTATGTTGCAGTAAATATAGTAGATAAGTTAGTCCGTTCTCGGTCAGGTTGTAATTTAGCCTAAGGCGTGGTAAGCTTTGTCATAGTCAGCAATTGTCTAGCAGCTTATTGTCTGAAGATTGCTCCCTTTTCTGTCACCACTTCATGTGCTCCAGCAATGCCACATCCATCTATATGCTGCACAAACAAATCTAGTTGCTCTACCTTCACCAGTAGTCATTCCCCTGGGCACTTTGATACCTCGAATTTGTGATGCAATTTCACGTTGTGAAATTTGTTTGGGTTAGAAATTATTTGTAGCAATACTTTATTCATTTAGCTGCCATTCTATTACTGGACTTAATCTCTTGACCACCTTCCCTTGTGATGTACCCCACCGAAGCCTACTTTATGATCAGTATGTACATAGTGTTTCTGGTGTTATCCAGCATTTGGTTTCTTTGTCTTTATGTATGTTTGTTTCACTTTCTTTGCCAGAAGGTTTTTTTTTCTCCAAAGACTGTTTAACGGCCGAGAGTATAGACTAATGTTACAAAGCTTTGTCGTGTACAGCTGTCCTAATTTATAATTTCTGAAACATGCGAAAGCTAATCTGCATGATTGCACACAGTAGTGTCCCTTATCTTTTATTGGAGTAATAATGGGTAACCAGTTTAACTTTACGAGTAGCATTTAATATTCTGATTTGTATTCCAAGATTGGAATGGTGAAGAAATTCTTGCATGGGTAATATGTGTTTGTTCTTGGTTTTTAGCGTGCAACCATGACATTTTTTTATTGAAGTATTTTAACTTCGTGTTAATCTAGTGACCTCAAACATGTATCAGGGAAGCACTGAAAGTTATAGACGTCTTTAGTTTGTGTAAGATACATCACTGGTGGACAAAGATCAGTTATGGAATTGCAATCTAAATGTAGAGATTAAACCTGATCGGGTGATTGCCACAAATGGAGCGATCATTGATTTTAACTCTTGCCAGGATGTGAGATATTCGGGTTCTTTGAGGGGTAGTAACGTTGTGGGATGGTCTTCATATGGCAGTTGATAAACAATGGCTAATACCGTTGATAATAATGAAAATACAATTGAGGCAAAACAATCTCTTATTTAAGAATGCTAGTGAATTTAAAAAGCACCTTTTTTCTTTCAAAGTTTAGTCAATATAATGGTTAACAGATGGCCATAATTCCATGATGAGTCCTTATGAGTGTGTTAAATATGTCTCATGTTGTGAATTACTTGCCATAAATTATGCCTTTTCACTGAAATTGAGCTATACTTGTCAGCATATAAAATTATTATTTTCCATGTCTCACTTAAAAATAATAATTGGTGATACATAATGACTATTTGATTAAAGGGCATTCATGTTGAAAATAGTTCACAGATGGCATTAATTGCTATATAGTTGAAGTTTCCATGCTCATTTAAATTTGGAAATGTCAATATATATAGGTAGTCCTGATCTAGGAGTGGCAATATCACAGTCCTGTGGTGTGAATAATATTCTATACTGTGTGACAACCACTTTTTGCCCCATTTTAGCACCCAGAAAGGATGATGAGTTGCTATTATTTCTAACTGGTACTTGAACACAGAGTATTCTGGTAGAACATTTCCAGTAATAAAATCGGTGCCACTTTCTGAGAAGTCAACAGTGGTTGTGCTTATGGAGAGATGTGCAGTGTTATGGAGTAATAAATAATCCATGATTGAGGGTTTTAGTAAATGGGCAATGATGGAGTAATGAAGTATTCAGAATTGAGGGCTTAGTGAACAGGCATTGAAGGTTGTTGAAATGATACAATCCAAATTGCCTACACATATATTGACAATTGTTCTATTGAGATTCACAAGGCCATTTTAAAAGGCATGAATATATTTAAACAGATTGAGCTTCTCTTGGTTCTCATTCACCCATTGAGCCTTAGTTCTGTGATCACTGTTGGTGACTTGTATTGTATGATGCATCCACGGCCATACCTGCCACTTGCACCAGCCTAGACTGACCTGAGTGGGGATGTATGATCAAAATTACCCCCCACAAACAATATGGTATGGAGAGCTTATCCCGAAGTGTACTTGGACGATTACGAGATTCTCAAAGTGCTCCCCTCTATTCAACTCAGCATGGATAGTTCATTTAGAACTTTATTTGCCAGGTATCCATGTCTCTGCAGGGAGTCCATTGTGGGAATTAGCAGCATTGATAGATAGGGAGTCAGACAACTTCCTCTACGAGTACTGACAACCTTCATGAATTTGCTTTAGTTGCAGGGGCTGATAAGAAGCTACGGTCCCTGTGAATGGCAAACTGCTTTCATTCCTTCTCTTCATAAAGGAGGCTCTCTCGATGATCATAATATTTACAGGCCAATTTCTATACTATCTATTTTGGTTAAAATCTTTGAAAACATTCTCAACTCCGATTGCTAATGTTATCTGCGTTAAAAAAATTATTACATCCAAGACAATCAGGCCTTCATGAAAAGTGCTGTGCAATCTCAGCATTACTTGACTATCTAAATGTTGTGCTTAGTGCTTAAGAAAAGAAACAAAGTTCTACCACTTAATTCCTTGACTTGTCAAAAGCTTTTGACACAGTAGAGCATAATATATTTTTTACATAGCCTCCTTAGGTTCCAATTTTCTAGACAGCAAGTGGCTGGTTTTCGTTAACTCTGTCTACGTAACCAGGCCGTTTCTAGATTAAATTTTTTGGGTGAGGTCACGTCAAAAATGTTTTTGTAAACCCTCCACCACCTGACAACAGCGAATCAGTAAAGTATGTCAACGTTGACAAAACGTGCCAATTCTTCACTATCTCAGCACACCGGTGTGTTGAGCAAACTCACAGCATTTATAAATGTAATACGTAGTTTTGCTGATGATAGCAATCAGCATCATCAGTCAACCCGTACCTGCTTGAGGCAGGTTCGCTTTAGGTGGTGGAGGGTTAACGACAAACATTTTTAAGTGACCTACCCCAAAAATGGAATCTATTGATAAAATTGATCACGAAAGCCTGCGAATTAAAGTTACAGGCCGTTTCTGTTAATAACTGGATATCCAATAAAATTGAAGTTTCTAAAGGTGTGCCACAAAGTTCTGCTCTTGGGCCATTATTATTCTCTCTATTAATCAACGACCTGGGCACATCTCTTCTACACTCCAAAATCAATATTTTTGTAGCGGGCACTGCACTGCTCGTGACTGGAGATTTTCCGGAAGATGTAAACCAGAAGCTCTACATTGTAAGCTACAAGGCAATTGCAGTATTCTGCAAAACTAGCTTCTCTTACTTGAACTAGTACTTAATGCCAAAATAACTAACAAAATAACATCCATATCTCTACTTCAGTTATATACACTATATAATCAACAATTTGAACAAATTAGGGAATACAAATACTTTGGCTTTGTTCGACTCAATTGAAATTAAAACTTCATATTGATTACAGCGCCAAGAAAATTTAAGTTATTTGGCTTTCTCTACAGACATAAACATTGATTTCCAAATAACTTCAACTTAATAATGGCGATTATTCTACCATTATTCGATTGTTGCGACATATATCAATCAGCATCTAGCACTGCATTAAATAAACAACCAAATATAATATTCTGTTCTTAGATTTGCTTGGATGCCACTTACAAGACCCATTTGTGAATTGTATATTGACTCAATATTAACCTCTAAATAATCGTAGACATATTCACTAGGCCCTATTCATACTTAAGGTTCTACTTCATAAGTTGTTTAAATATTGATGGATTTGTTGTCCATACAGATAAACAAACTTAATCTGAAGCTCAACATACTATCTGCTAAATGTTCCTCGGTGCACATCAACATTAGGGGAAAATGCTTTTTTTGGCTGTTGCCCCTCCCTTTTGGAATATTGCCATGTACTTGAGGCTACTGTAAAGGCCATAATTGAGCCATCTTATATCCAAATTTTAATTTAAAAAATTCTCCCCAGCTGCAATTGCAATAAAATAACAGATGATTTTTAAGGGATGTATTTACTTTCCTTTTGTTGAGCAAAATGCTGCTTCAATTTATTTTTATCGCATTGTTACACTTTTTTGCATTTCATTATTTTTTTGGAATTATTGGTCATGGTTGTGCTGTGGACTTTTACATGCTGCTTTTTACTCCATGATTATGGTTAGGGATTCATCTTTGCATAAATTGGTGGTAGGAGGTAATTTATGTGAAATTTTGCATGTTGCTGTTTACTTAATGATTATGGTTATGGTTTCATCTTTGCAGAAATTAGTGCTGTGAGTGAGTTTATTTGCCTTTTGATATTATAAGTACTTGCGCTACTGAGTTCAAATACTTATTGTATGGCAGGAATCCCGCAGTAGCACTTGGAAGCTTACTGGTTATTTTTCGCTGTATTTTTAAACATCTACATTTAGGTACAGATCCAGCTGGGGCAAAATGTCATCAGGCAGCATGCATGCTTGATATACTGCGATATTAGCAATCTGTGGTAATGCAAGTGATGCTACATATGAATATTACAGTGTGTATAAAAAGCCCAAATTGAAAAAATATTAGTAAACAATGACAAATGTAAATGTATTAGTTTAAGTATTTGCCTAGAATCTGTTATAATGTAATTAGAGCAGGTAACACATGCCAAAGTCAGTAAGTTCAAAATCCATTTAGGGTCAGTTTATTTCAGTCCATCATGCATCGGGTAATATTATGATTACACTTGTTCCTGAAGTCGGAGGTCTTGGTTTGTAAATGGTAACCCATGGAGTAGAATGTGGAATATATACCCTTGGCTGATGGCCATGTGCTATTTTTAGCATGGCAATGCATTGCATATGAGAAATATGAATGTGTACATATATATGCAAACGTTACTGTTTAGGTTATCCACAATTTAACGTGTGTAAATACTCTATAAACCTTTCCACACATTGAGTTAATACCACCTTTCATACACCAAAATTATAGTACAGTGTTATCAGGTATCCTTGAATTTAGCAGAGGTGCCATTTTCCTTTCATTATTTCTATGGCAAAGCCAATACTACAATTGCGAAGAGACATTGATATTTCACACAAATTGTGAGTAATGAAGTTCACCTATAAGATCAAAATACATATGTTAGAGAATTCATCATTTATTTAACTCAATTAGCTAAATAAAGTAAGTACAGTTGGTAGCATCTTTCTGGACCCTTTAAACGGACACAGATCCAGACCAGTTTTCCGAGATGCTCACTTTGGTTTGGTGCGGGTGCCTGATGGTGCTGGTTGCAATTAACAGCAAAACGTCATATCTCATTATAAAGACAGTGGGTTCGCTGTCCCACGCACCGGTTTACTGAGATAGTGAGGGAATTGGTACGTTCTGTTCATGTGACAAACCTTGCTGATTGGTCGTGCCGGGTGGTGGAGGGTTCAATGACACTTTTTTGTATGACCTGACCCCAGAAAAATAGGTTTCATTCCTTGACTCATTGAACACGGCTGGTTGTATCACACTTTGGGCCCTATCCATATCAGGCTTCATCCAACGCTAGGCTCTCGACCAGAACAATGACCTCGCCTTTCATCTGGCGTTGGCCTAAATAGCCTTCCTCGATCTCACCCCTCGGTCCTCCTCCATCTCTGCCTTAGGCCACTGTCTGCATATGTTGGGACCAATCAATTCAAAAGGCGAGTTTGATAGAGGTGGGAAACTGTGAAACAGTTTGAAAGGGGCGGGAAAACTGAATGACCAGCCAAGTCTCAATAGGCCTCTACCGAGGCCCCTGTTTTAAGGTCGTTACGTCATCCGTTTCCCTGGTGGAAAAAGAAGCTAGCCTTGGCTTTACCAAATTATTCCCCGCTTTCTGATGGCAACCAATACCCAGTGGAACAACAAAACAATTTTCACCCTCCACTGATGCACATCTCAAGTAATGTAACACTGTTGCAGTAATCCCATAACATACCCAACAACAATCATACAATGGTGCAACCTCACAACCATATCGTAAACCATGATACAACTAAAAAAGTGGACCAAACCCCTTCGAACAAGCCCATCGCACCACCACAAAACCTACTTTCCAAGTGTACCACAATGCCAGTCACCACATTAACATCAACATCATAAACCCAAAGCACTTTGCTAACAACATCTTCAAATCACCATAATAATAATAGCACTTCTAGAGCGCTTTTCACCCAAGTGTCAACAACATCATCAGGACAGTTCAAGGGAAAGTTAAATAGTAGCACTCAATTATAGGGCTTAAAATAAGCTATAAAAAAATGTATCATAATTCTTCAACAAGGAAGAATAAATGTTCCCGAGCAGGTGCAGGTTGGCAGAGAGCCATCATCCAGGCATGACTACATTGAGCTGCATCAACAGTCCTAGCCAGAGGACTTTAAAGCCTTACGAACAAGTGAGTCTTGAGGCGAGATTTTAAGATTCCCAGGGACTCAGCTAATGAAATCTCCAATGGAGCATTCCAGAGTCTGGGAGCAGCACGCGAGAAGGCTCTCACCCATCGAATGGAGGTGCGATCTGGGCACGTACAGCAAGCCTGTATTGGAGGGTCAGAATTGTCGTGTTGAGGAGGATGCCTCAAGTGGGTCACAGATGTATGTTTGGAGCAGCGCCAGTGAAAGCCTTGTAGGTGAGAAGGAGGATCTTGAATTCAATCCTGTATATAACCGGTAACCAGTGGAAAGGCATCAATACTTGGCATATGTGATCGTGGATGGGTGTGCGAGTGAGGACTCCAGCAGCTACATTCTGCACATGTTGGAAACGATTGATCCAGTATGCAGGGGTGCCAGTGAGCAGTGCATTGCAGTAATCAATTCGTGATGAGATGAAGACGTGTATTCGCTTTTCAGCATCCAGTGGGTGACGGGATGTTGCGCAGTCTGGCTATATTTCAGAGATGGAAATAGGCTACCTTTGTCACCTTGTTGATGTATATCTCGAAGCTGAGTGAGGAATTAAGAGTCACGTTTATAATCTGGACTGCCTTAGCAACTTCAATGTTCTGGTAATTAAGCATCATTTGGATAGGTTCAGCCTTGGACACTTGGTGCGGGTTTCCAACAAGCAAAACTTCTGTTTTGTGTCCATTTAGTTTTAGGAAATTTGAATTGAGCCAGGCCTTCACAGTTGACAGTGAGGATGACATGCAAATTCCATATACATTTATGGATGGCTTTGTGTGGATATAGATTTGGATGTGATCGGCAAGTGGTTGCATGTAGATTCCGAAGAGGAATGGGCCGAGAACTCAACCCTTAGGAACTCCAAACAAAACAGGATGGATCACTGAGTTTTGTCCTCCGAGGCTGACAAACTTCTTCCGGTCAGACGGCTAGGAGCTCAGCCGATGCAGGGCACAGCCAGAGATGCCTATACACTCCAGTTGCTCAAGATCAGGTGGTCAACGGTATCAAAGGCAGCACTCAGGTCCAGGAGGAAAAGAGTACTTGCAAGCCTTCATCATCAGCAATGAGTAGGTTATCAACTACTTGTACTAGAGCAGTTTCAGTACTATAGTCAAATCTGAACTCAGATTGGAGGGGATTGAGGAGGTCATTGTTGAAAACGTGTTTCTAGAGTTACGTGGCTATGGCACGTTCAAGGACCTTAGAGAGGAATGGTAGATTTGAGATGGGGTGATAATTATAAGGGATGTTGCAATAAGGCCAGGTTTTTTAAGCAGGGGGTAACTGTGACACACTTGAACAGTGGGGGAACGATGCCACAGTGAAGTGAGTTATTAATCAGATGAGTGACGAACGAGGCAAGGAATTTGAAATTTGCCCTGGATGCTTTTGGATGGGAAAGGATCCAGGGAGCAGTTTGTTTGCTGGGATCTGGAAACTAAAGAGGAGACCTCGGATTCCATTAACTCGGAAAATGTCAGGAGCTTTGAGGTTAAGGAAGGTGGAGGAACAATTATTGAGGTATTGGTTGGTGATTGAGGCTGGGTAGAGATACGATGGGCTTCAATTTTTTCAGAGAAAAACTGAATCAACTGATCTGTCTGATCGTTATTCATGAAGGAAGGTGAGAGTGAGTGACTGGTAGAACGAAGGAGCTGATTAATGGTCGAGAAAAGAATCTTGGGCTTGTCGCAGGTATCAGCCAGAATGCTGGAAGGATGGCTGGTACAGGCACAGTCAAATGCCTTCCGGTAGCGGAGGAGCTGTTCCTTAAAGATTTGAGCATGGACTGTGAGGCCAGATTTTCTCTTAGTCCGTTCGGCCCTGTGTGCATTCGCCTTGAGATCAGCAGTATACCAGGGGGATAGTTTACCACCTGAGACATCACGCGATTTTAATGGGGCCAAATCATCCCGTATGCTTAATAGCGTATGTTTCTACTGTTGCATCAGAGGCAGAGTGAGCCGAGGCAGAGAGTGATGAACTCTTGATTTCTGCGGTGACTATGTCCGGAGTGAGATTGTTAAGGTTTCGAAACTGGATTTGGCGCTTGGTGATGGAAACAGGAGGCGGTACTTGAAGATCAAATTACAATGCGTAGTGATCACGCAGACCAGGATCAGTGATGGACAGGTTGGTTACTGATATGCCTCATGAGCAAACCAAGTCTAGAGTATGACCGCCTCTCTGAGTGGCAGATGTCACGTGTTGAGTAAAGCCAAGTGAGGTCAGATTAGCCATGAGATCCCTTGCAAGGAGTCAACATGGATGTCGAAATCGCCAAGAATCAGGATCCTTTCAGATCTGGAGCACAGCTTAGAAAGCAGCTCATACAGTTCATTGAAAAAAGAAGTGGAGGCTTCAGTTAGGCAGCAGGGCAGCACCAATTTCATAGGCTGAGCCAACCTCCAATCCCGAGACATATGCTTGAAAGTCAGCATTGGAATCAGTCGGATGTCGGCAGACACATGGAGAACTGCAAGGCCGCCACCACGGCCATGCAATACTGATTATTTTTCTCTCTCTAGCCAATCATTAGTTAAGCTTTGAACAATTACAATCGGCAACTCACTGACTTTTTACTGGAAACGCCAAGATCTCTGCCCAGCCTGTTCCCACCTGACACAGCAGGAAGCGATCTTGACAACATTCCCGCAGAATTTAACTTTATTTATAACGTCTATATCAAAACTTCAACACCTCAGCAACCAGCCTGCAGCCCAGCTATCAGAATCGCACATTTGAGCAACGGCTCCCGCTATTGATCAAATACACCAACATCCAATATGCAACACAATCAGTACAGCAATGTGCGCACCACAATCGCTGACTGTATCAACATTAGGAACGTTGCAACTCGCACATAAAACTAAATTTCACGCTCAATCGCACAGCACTATTTCCCTACCACACACTTTTAACAACAGCAATCATTGCTACAACACAACACTGCAATGTAACAGGAATGGACATCAGCTACTGTTAGTGCCACGTGTGCAACGCTCTGTCAATGCGCAATCAGCGGCACCTACAATACCATAACTAATCTTAAACATTGTTCGCCTCTTAACCGCAACCTTTAACAATTAACTGACCAATTATTGGGTTCCACACTCGCCTGCTTATGTTGTTGCTTCTGCTGTGTACTGGAATCAATGAGTTTCAAAGAGGTGGGGAAACGGTGGCCTGTACCAAGGCCACTGTTTTAAGGCTGTTACATGTACATTTGTTTATTTAAATAATGTTTATCTAATTTATATTGGGTACACAACAACATGTTTATTCTGGCTATATTGCATATGTTACATGCTGGTTTAACATTATATTGTGCATTAGACTGCAATTGTATTGGGTTTCAAATTGTCCATCATATTCACTGTAATTACAATTTTATGTTGTGCATTCTAATATGCAATAGATTATACATTATAGTTATCTCTTCAGAGTGTGCATTCCTGCTGCTGTATATTCTACAATCTTTGTTTTATTTATGAGTTAGTATTGTGTGTAAAATTATACATTATTGATGTGTGTCCAGTTATTCATTCAAGTTGTATAACATGCTACTTTGCATGTATATATTACATTTTCTCCTCGGACGTACCATATTGTGTACGGTGAAATGATGTGGCTATTTTTATTCTTATGCAGACCCTAGGTTGTGTAGCCTTCTTGTACATGATTACGCTTTCTCAGTGTGCATTGCATTACGCATTCCTGGTGCATATCCGTACTACGAACACACCACTGTGGCTACTCGAAGTCACAATTGATACTGCATTTACCTGTAGTAAAATAAATACGAGAGTATTGCTTTAGTACGGTGCTCCATCACAGCGTCTTTTGTTCTCAGATTTGCTTAAGTGAAAGGAGGCAGGGTCCCATGAAAATGAATGTTTTTGTGGCTGTGGCTTTTCCAAAATGGCAGCAAAAGGCGCGTGACAACCGTGCGGCGGTGCGGATCAGCAAGGCACAACGGGCCGGCGAGACGCTGCTGCGGAAGCCCCTGGAGCTGGTGGAGCCCGTGGGGGCACAGTCCGAGCAGCACGCCAAGGAGCAGCAGCGGCTCAGAGAGGTAGAGCAGGAGCAGGATTGGAGGCAGAGGCAGGTCAGTAACCATAGCAGTGAGAGGAGATTTCAAAAAATAAAAACAAAAATAACCGCTTGCCAATTGGGGAGATATTCTCCCCAGCACCGGTGCAGGGATGCAGGCTGAGGCGTGCTGCTTTGAAGCTGCAGGATTATCACTCCCCCCGTGTCTGCATGAGACTGCATGAGCCCGCATGGACACTGAGCACACTTAACCACTTCTTCTGCGTTTGACGTGGTTAAAGGAAATGTCTTTATATTTGCATGGGCCACATTTAACACTTGCATAACAGAAGTCACCGTGCTTCTGTTAACACCTTTTATTTATTGGTAATTGGTTTGTTTAGAGAACCTTTATGTGGTTTGATAAATAGTAATAGCAATTCAGCATTGGTCACACTTAGTAAATTTGTTTTTCAGATATCCCTAAATTTTTTAAAGGTCTGCAACCAAAGTATTATTGGCATAAAACAGGTTTTTTTTGCATGAGTTACCAGTGTAAATGCTTCTTGTGCTGTGCCTGCATCCCTGCAAGAATATTTGGTTTAATTTGTATTTAAAGCTGTTACAGACATCTTTCACTGATCTATAGTTGCTCTCATCTTCCTCCATTTTGCTGTAAAATTTGCAATCTTTGGCACCTGTTTCGCTGCCACAAAAATGAAATGACTATTCAGATGAAATGTTGACTATTAATTGATTTGTGTGTTTGGTGCAATGTCTGAAAATGTATGGTGTGGTTATTTTTCAGCTCATATGAATATACAAACGAATGAAGTTATTTAATTTTTATAACATATGCCACATTGTATATTTTTTAGCACAGGCAGAAAATTCGTTCCCACTGTCATTCGTAAATAAACACTACCTTTTCACTAAAGACTGCCTAAGTTAACATTTTTTGCAACAGCCATTTTTAAATAACAATGGTTAATTATTTTTAGCATCTGGTGTTACACCATTCTCAAGCTGTAGCTGTGTAGTTCACATTTGAAATGTCTGCCAGAAGGGCAAGCCAAGCAGACAAGTAAATGCGAGTTGTTACTATTTTTTTCTGCATGGCAGCAACTACGTTTGCAAAGCAAACAGCAAGCAAAGTTGGAGGCGACACAGCGCCTGGAAATGGCGAAGCAGGAACAGCTTCTGCAGCAGCAACGGCAGCCACAGGGAGGCCAGACGGACAGCCAGGAGACGAGCCCAGCCCGAGGGGGAAAATTGGAAATCAATATGTCATCACCCCAGCATGGAGGGCAGGAACCCTCACAGCAACAATTGATTGGAAGTCAAATGCGTGAAGATGCACATTCCTCTGCAGGAGGGAAAGTGGAGCAACAGATGGTCACTACGAATAGTGGGAGTCGGGGAAAAGTGCTTCCTGATGGAATGTTGGAAGGGCATGCTGGTGCGGCACGACAAATTGGAGACCAGGCCAAATATCGACTCGAAACACAAAATTCAAGTGGCCAAGCAGCATCAGGAACAGAGGGTCAGCATCAAGAAAGAATACCTGCAGCTGAAAAGAATGGAATGCTGGGCATAGCAACTTCTTTATCAGAGACGTCTGCCGATGGAAAAATAACACCCCAGTTGAAGCACATGTCCCCTTCTTCAAACATGTTTGTGAGACCTCAGACTCCTGGAACCCCCACATCATTTGGTCAAGGTGATGTTTTTGTGAAACCACAGGCTCCAGGGCCTTCCAGGCTTACTCCTCAAGGTTCTCAATCACCAGCTCAGTCACCGGTGAGCTCCAGACCAAATTCCCCCTTTGATAGTTACTCTAAAATGCCAGGAACCCCACGGCCTTCATCACACGGTGATATGCCATCTGAGCTCTGTCCAAATTCACCAGATCCGTTTTTAAGACCAAGGCCTCCTGCTTCAACAAGCATGGAACCGTGCTCCTCCGGGAGTATTGGAGTTGTGAGGCAAAGGCACATGCCAGCAGATGATCCTTACAGCAGAATGCCTGGCACGCCACGACCCATGCATGCCACTGATGACCCATATAGCAGAATGCCTGGGACACCACGGCCTCTGCATGCTGGGGATGACCCTTATAACCGAGTACCTGCTCCTCCTCGACCATGGCCAGGCAGTGATAATCCATATGGAAGAATGCCTGGAACGCCAAGACCTCACTCGTCTTCAGAAGTATATGGAAAGCCAACTGTAAACAGTGCTGCTGACCCATATGCCAGACAACCACTCACACCAAGACCAAATTCCTTACAAATGAAAATGCTGCCTGGTCAGGGAGTCTCATCATCTGCCATTGGCCCATCAAACCATGAAGCAAATCAATTGTTTAAAGCCCCTCTGCCGCCTCACATAAGTCCATCTACTCCTAGCTCACCCAGAGCAGGTACCCACGACAGACCCTCTGTCCCCCAGCGTACTGGTGAGCAAAGCATGCAGATGCCTCCGTCACCTACAAGACAATTGGCTGGTGATCCATATGCTCAACAGCCACACACACCAAGACCCATGATGATTGATCCTTATTCCCAACCACCATTAACACCAAGACCTCCAAACAATGAGTCATTTGCTCATCCACAACAAGTCTCTCAGTCATCCCCCTACTCTCACCATCAATCTACTTACAGAACTTCTCTCAGTGAGCTGTATCCTCAGCAAAGGCTAAATCCAGGACAAAAGCCAGGCGAGTCACTGCAGCCAACCATGTCTTCACCCAGTGACCCTTATTCCCACCAGCAAGCAACACCTCGTCCAGTGCAAATTGACACATATTTACAATCGTCATCCACACCACAGGTGTCTTCTGCAGCTCAATATTCCCAACGTCAAAACTCAACAAATCCTCCTGTTTACAGTGGCTACAATATTCCTCCGTGCAGCCCAAGACATCCTTCGAATGACCAATCAATGGCTTCTCCTCAACCTTCACAGGCATCAAGCCTTGCACCCATGCAGTGTATGCAATCATTGCAGGGTCCTCGAATGATGGGCATGGCTCGTTTTCCCAGTCCTACATCAAAATCTGTGTCAGAGTTGCCTCACCATAAGGATCCAAACCTTCAGCCTGCCCTGAGCGCAGGACAAGGAGGACAGCAAAATTTGGGCTGCCAATCTACCCAGACGTCAGGGTCAGCCACCCCCCAAGGTGACACCTTTGGCCAGACTACTTTAGCCCTAAGGCAGATACCAGCAGACTCTATAGAACAAGCCAAGCCTTTAGGAGGCAGTGGTATGGGTGATCACCAGGCATTGCCCATACAGATGCAACCTCAAGGTCTGGGCTCCTCACATGGTGTACCCACCATTCCAACGTCACAATTTGGGCCTCAGCCCCCCTCGGTGGTGCAGCCCAAGGAGACCCCAGGAGGCGCAGTTCCAGCTGAGCAGCAAAGCATGGGAACAGTACCACACGATGCTGAACTGGAAAAGCAAAAGCAGGTATGCATTTAACCTGTAATATTGAACCAAATAAGAAGATGCAACATTAAAATTGATTCATATTTTGGAAAGCGCAGCAATATCTGTTGAATGCAATGTGGCAGTTTCACGCTCCCATTAATTAAATTTACATCTGTCTCACATTTAATTGTTTCTCACCCATTTGTGCTTTCTCACACCCAGTTATATTGACCTAAAATAGCTAGCTCCCATCATGCATCGCTGCTCATGACACAAATGTACTTCCACAATGTACTTCTCATCTTAAAATGAATGCATTTAAGTATCGTGCATTTGCAACATGGAGATATGTTACTAGAGTGCACAGTGGTGGTTGGCCAGTTACAAATAGACCCAATTCTTAAATTTCATTAATAAACTTCAAAATTGTATCATATAACACAAGATATACAACACGGGCGCATATTGCAATGGTAATAGGATGAAAACTCACTCGATTAGTATACAGGTCATTGGGTTTCATCCCAAATTTTACACATATTTGGAATTTGCATGTTCTCTTTGTGCCGATCACTTAGATATTTCTGCTTGTCCTCTGGTTTGGCCCCCGATGTCTAGAAATATGTTTAGATTATTTTACTACCTTTATTAATTCCTCCATATGACATCAGCCACTTCAGTGGCCTGTCATGTGTGGCTAGTTGACCTCTGAAAAAAGCTAATAGCTCGGTAGACTTAACCTTGTAAAATTAATAGCTTTGTCTTTATGTGGGTAAACTGTGGTTTAATTCTGGTCATCCACTCGAAAGTTAAGTGCTCAAGCTTACCAAAAACATGCAAACAAAAGTTCGTAATGTGTTTGGTGAGAGGCCTGATCGAAGTGACTCTAGAAGTAGTTTCATCATCATTATTGGGCAGTTCCTTTATGCGATTAAATGCTCCATTTACTGTGAGAGTTATGGAAGGTAAATTCGAAATTACATTACGTAAAATCGTCTATTCAAAATATTTTACTATCATTTAAAAAAGGCACTGTTTGCTGACCGATTGGCTGGCTTGTTTTGTCAATTACATTTTTTAAGGTTGAGATAATAGCAAAAAATTATATTGCACTTTCTGTGTCTTGCATTACGCTTTCATATTTAGTTTGTTCACAATACGACAAGTAAAAATAATAAGGATTGCGGTGAGGTAGTTCTTTTTTATTGTTTGAGAATATAACGTGTTTGCTTACATTATACTTTCAGAGACAAAAACTTCGCGAGTTGCTAATTCGCCAACAGCAGCAGAGGAAGGCTCTACACCAAGAGAAAGCCTTGCAGGAGCAGATGGTGGTGGAGGGAGGAAGCATTCCTCTGAGACACTGGCCTCAGGATGATGTGGCTCATCAGCATGAGCCACCACACAACAAACCTCCTCCGCCATACCCATCACAAACGGTGGGCATTGCACTCTGCTATACATGCTTATTCTTAAGTTTTGTAAAGCATTCTCATATTCCAATGCCTAATTAGCTGGTGTATGTATATAAATAATTTACTTAGAGGCAGAGTGAACGGATCATGCGAAGATCGTATGCATGAGGTACTTACCTTAGATATACCTACATAAAGCAGGACATCAAGTCGGTTTTAATTGGTCTTCTATAGTGAATGGTGTGGTGTTTCTTTCGACTCTTCAGTTTCCTCCCATATGCAAAATTACTTTAATCTGACTAACACAGTTGCTTACCCATATCACCAAGAGATATTTCAGCATTGAGTTGTTGTAGCATACTTCTATATTCCTCTGTGTTGATGTCCTCTTTCACCAAATATAGTCAATTGACCTACATGACATAAGGCCTTCATCCAGCAGTAGATTGACAAGGGGCTGTTTGCACAAATTGCAAAGCTAAAGGTTTATATGAAACTAAATGAGTTCTCCTGTGTGAGGTTTAAATATATATATATACCTATAGTTTTTATGATGGGCTTGTATTGACGTATGATTTTTCTATGTTATTTTGCATTTCTGTTTTACTACAGCCTTTTGGAGGTCAGAGGAATTTTCCTGAGTTGGAGATAGGAAGATTTCAATCCCCAGTGCTCTCTGCAACACCACAGAGTTCCCTTCCCGAAGGTCATTTCAGACCACAGGTTTCCAGTGAATTTCAGGGACTGGAGTTCAGAAATGCAGGTCCTAGGTACGTACTGACTTTGTTGATCTTTATATATGGTTACTTTGTTATTTTAAAAGGAGTATTTTTTTGATGGCTGTCTCTTTTAGTCTGTGGAAGCTTCATCCTGTGGCATATGCTTTATTAATGTTGCATTTGCTCCACAGGTTTCAATTACACCAAAGAATGCATGTTCCTGAAAACTACCCTGGTCAAACTCCGCACATGCGAGCTGCATCCAATCCTCAGTATAACAATGCTGGTTCATTCCCTCAACAATTCCAAGTACACGGCATTCCTCCTCATGGCCATCCACCCAACAGCCCACAGTTCATTGAACTGCGACACAATGCTCCCATATACCGCATTCGTCCACCTTTCAGTGGATTGCCACAGCAACATCGTGCAGTGATTGACCCTCGACAGCAAATGCAAAGTCGCCCGCAAGGCACACCATATACGCATGCATATAGGGCGCCAATGAATCAGCACATGCCTCTGAGTGAGACCGCTGCTTCGACCAGTCAAGGCCTCCCTGTAGGCGCAGAGACGACCAATCCAGCATTGTCACAACATGGAATGCAACAGCAACCCACCTCCAATATGCCCCAACAGATAGTTCAAATGATACAGCAACGTCATTTCACCCCACAGCAGGCACAAAGCATAATTCAACAACAGACTTTTAATCAACGGCTTCAGCAACAAACCCCCCTTCTACCAGAACAGCATCCATCCAATCCCACAATGCCACAGCAGCAACAACAGTCTGTGCCTTTGATGCGACATCAGTCGGGTAACATGATGTCAGAACAACAAAGTCAAAATTCCGCAGTTCAACCTCAAAGCAGAGAGCCGCAGCAAACCAATGAGGGTACCCAACAAGAAAGATTGACTAAGGCTCCTCCTGAAAAAGGTGTGGTCCCTGCATCTCAACAGCCAGAAGCTGTTCCTGCTCCAAGAAGCACACTTGAACAGCATGGTTCTGACGTAAAGCCCGGAGAACTCGGAGACAAGGAGCTGGATGAACTGGCAGCTGTGAAGGTATTGGGTGATGAAGATGATGACCTTGAAAATTTAACTCTCGATCCTATTGATGGGAAGGGTGTTGAGAGTGATCTAGATACTCAACTAAATGATCTGTTGATGAAGGGTGGAGAGTTTGACCTACTTGCCTACACAGACCCTGAGCTTGGAATGACTGACAAGAGAGATATGTTTAACGAACAACTAGGTCTTGGAGACCCAGTTGAGGAAAAGGGTGGTGACCCTGGGAATGGGGCGATGAGTCTCGATGACAAAGAATGTGTTGAACTGGTTGAGAAAGCCTGCAGTTCTTCGTCACTGTTACCAGATTCAGCCTCTTCTCTTGTAAAAGATGAAGTAGTTCCAACGTGTAAAGATGATTGTAAGGAAAGTGACCCAAAGTTAAACAGTACAGATTCTGATCCCACTGCTGGCACTTCATGCACCAATAAACGTGAGGCACAAATTACAGATTCATCTGTGTCATGTTCTGATCCACTTGATAAAACTGTAAAACCAGCAAAAGCCCTCTCCAAAAATAAGCAAGATGAAGCCGTAAATACAAAACAAGAATCCTCTTCTAGCAATAAGAGCCCTCAAAACACCGTTTCACCAGTTGTATCTGCAGCACTGGATCAAACAGACATCTCAAACACCATTGCTTATAAGCAAGTTCAAGAAAGCACTAACTATAATACTCCCACAGAGCAAATGTCTGAAGTCGAAAAGGCTCATCTCGTAAATAAACCAAACCATACATCAACAACCTCAAAGCCACTGAACCCAAGTCCAACATCCAGCTGTGTAGGAATCAGGCAGCCAGTGAACAATCAGCCAAACATGGGATCTTCACAACTCCCTGTTGGTTCACCAGCTAACGTGCAACACATGACGTTGGGTTCCACACCTTACCAACACATGAACATTACACCTGTCAGCTGCTCCTCCAATAATCATCAAATTCCTGTGGGATCCCCTGTTAGTATGGCTTTGGGCTCTCCAGCCCATGGACAACAAAAAACGATGGGCTCCCCTGTCTCAGGCCAGCATCTACCTGCTGGGTCTCCAGCATCTGGGCAACACATGCCCATGGGTTCTCCAGCACCTGGACAGCATATCACTATGGGTTCACCTGCTACAGGGCAGCACATGACTAGCGGCTCGCCAGTTTCCAATCAGCATCTGCCAATGGGATCACCTGCACATGGACAGCACCTGCCCCTAGGGTCTCCCGTACATAGTCACCATATGACTATGGGGTCCCCTGCAAGCATGGCGGTTGGCTCTCCTGCAGGTGCACATCTTGCAGCTGTGGGTTCACCTGCCCCTGGTCAGCAGCGTGTGGCCATGAACTCGCCTCATCCTACAGTGGGATCCCCACACTTCACCATAGGTTCTCCTTCCAGCCAAAAGCAGATACATTTGCACCAGCCAGGTGTAAACCCAGGCATGATTCCACAGGCCAATTTTAATCCATCTCATTCGTCAGGAATGCCTGCTGCAATGCCCCCAGGACACCAAGGACCATTCACGCCATCTCACTCTCTGCCACCACCATCTCAGATGTCATTACAAAAAGAGAAGTCTCTCCTACTGGATGAGCAGCCTCTTCTCCTGCAGGATTTGGTAGAGCAGGAGAAAAAGGAACAGCAACGTCAGCAAATGCAAGCCATGCTGCAGCAACAGCAACAGCGTCAGCAGTCCATCACAGGATCCATGTTTCCCAACATTGGTAAGTTTTTAAACGCACGTTAAGTCCAAATGTTGCTGAGATTGAGTGCTATTTTCTGCATTGATGTCCATATTTGTATGCAGGAACAGCCATATGTGTATATTACCTTATAGTGTCTCGAGTAGCCACAATGTAAAAGATGGCATTTTGTAAGTAATTTGTTTTGTCTCTTCTTCTGCAGACCTTGATAAATTCACTCCAGATGACATCACTGATCCAATAGCCAAAGCCAAGATGGTGGCCCTAAAGGGCATTAACAAAGTCATGACACAGGGGGCCATGGTAGTTCCATCCATTGCCAGGTACATTTTATCTTCATTCCTATACCAAGCTCATTTCTTAAATTACCTGTGCTGGAGAATCAACAAGAAAGTGTCACTGAATGATGTTTAATTTTGTTTTATTCATCTGTCAAAGGCCCCGGATTCCTGTGATGACACAACAGATAATGGGAAGCAGTGAGCCTCCACCTTCAAGTGGACAGCAAATAGTGCGTATGCCTCTCATGCCTTCTTCATTTGCTAGTTTATTGGTTTTTGAGTATGAACACCAACTTAAAACTAATATATATGAATATTATTTGTTAGGTGTAAGCACTATTGGGCTATAGGTAGATCTCCTGTAAGTAGATAAGGCATTTTTCAGGGTATTGCTGGCCACGTGGTTGATGATATTTGCTATGTTGCTATTAGCATCCTGCCTGGGGGATGTTTCCAATTTTAATGCATATTTTGACATTTTAACTGCATATTTTAAATTTCACATACATAAAATAACATTTGGCTGAAAAAGCTCAGAAACAGTGCAGTGCGCAAGGGCTTTGCAGATACAACACAAAAAGGACAAACAAGTGTAAGATAGACATATGATAACAATTGTAATTATAATAAACACAATCTTAAACTTTTTATAATTTCATGGCAAAATTCATTACATGTAACCAGCTGAGAAATGCACACCCATAAACAATGTGTCATTTGTACCTTGAAGGCTGTCGCCAAATAAAAAAAATTGTTGATACAGTGGATAGGACGTGGTGGTGGGTGTTAAACAACCTGAAAGGTATCTCACGTTTTCATTCTGCAAGTTAAAGGGGATATGATCAAGCAGTTGTTGGGAGTTGTTAATTATCATTAGGACCCTGAGACAGATTTAACTGCAATATGCGTATAATCTATGCGATAATCACTGCTGATGTCTAAGAGTGGTCCCGATATTCTTAACTCCTTAGTGATATAAAGCTGTGGTGATTATGGCAAGCAGATTTCAATTCATAACATTTACAATGAACCAAACTGTCTTTACACTTGTGATTTTTTTAGGAGGTTGGTGGGTCTGGTATGATGCAGATGGCTCGACCAAATCCACCAACATTTGGAGCCGTTATGAGTAAGTATTGTGGTTATGCACAGTGATAATAATTTTCATTATTGACTTTTATACATGTCAAGGTTTACTTTGAATGTATTACATATGTTGTACTGTTTCTATTTTGATCCAGCTGATGCAGACGTTGGGCAATATAGGGAGTGGCTTCTGCACACCCAAGCCCTCCTGCAGATGCAGCAGAAATTTCTTGAAGATCAGATTGGGGCTCACAGAAAGTCAAAGAAGGCTCTTTCTGCAAAACAGCGCACGGCCAAGAAAGCTGGGCGTGAATTGGCAGAAAAAGATGCAGAGCAGTTGAAAAATGTCACCGAACAGCAAAGCATGGTGCAAAAACAACTGGAGCAGGTGAGTTGAACATTAGTGTCAATTGTAATAAAATATTATTCCAAACTGAGACTAAAGTGATAATAGAATTTTGGTACATTTTTTTTTAGAAAAATATGCAGTGTCTAGAGCTATACATTTTACATTGTCCATATAATCTTGTTTTACAATGGTAAAGTTGAAGCTTTTGGCTAATGTTTGTCTTTTCTTTTGAGTGGTAATTTGCTTTGTTATTCACATGTTTCTTGTGTCTAGATCGAATACCTTGTTATGAATGCGTGCTGCCCTCTTGCTGTTGTCATTCTCCTCAGTCATTTCTTTTTTGGTTTTCCAGCTTCGCAAGCAACAAAAGGAGCATGCTGAACTCATCGAGGAGTTTCGTACAAAGCACCAGCACGCACATGCCTCAAATGCATCGAATGCTGGCATGAGTGGAACTCTTCAAAGTCCCCCGAACATGATGCCGATGGGACCCGGGCAGCAGCCTGGCATGGGACCTTTGGGTCCTGTCCAACAGCCTGGAATGAGACCGATGATGCCTGGGCAGCAGGCCAATATGAGGCCTATGAGCTCAATTCACCAACAAGGCATGAACCCCATAGGCGCTGGTCCACAACAAGGCTTGTCCGGCATGGCAGCTGGTCTTCAACAAGGCATGGGACCAATGGGACCTGGATATCAACAAGGCATGAGACACATGCCACCAGGGCTTCAACAGAGCCTAAGGCACATGAGCCCCAGTCATCAGCAAGGCATGAGGCAATTGATGCCAGGACAGCAGCAAAGCATGATGTCATTAAGACCGATGGGGCCGGGGCAACAGCAGGGCATGATGCTCTTGGGGCAGATTGGTCCTGATCAACAACAAGGAATGAGATTGATAGGGCCAGGGCAACAACAAGGAATTGGGCCAATGGGCCAGATGGGTCCTGGGCAGCAGCAAGGTATGAGGCTGTTGGGATCTGGTCCACAGCAGGGAATGCCACCAATGGGGCAGATGGTTCCTGGTCAACAGCAGGTGATCAGAATGATGGGTCCTGGGCAACAGCACGGCTTGGGTTCAATGGTACAGATGGGACCTGGCCAGCAGCAAGGCATAAGGCTAATGGCACCAGGGCAACAGCAAGGCATGAGGCAGCTTATTACTGGACAGCAGCAAGGTATGAGGCCTATGGGTCAAATGGGCCCTGGCCAGCACATAGGAATGAACCAGATGGCTGTTTCACAACAGGGGAGTGGACAGTTTTGTCCAGGGCAACAGCAAGGAATAAGGCTCATGAGTCCAACACAACAGGCCATTGGTGCAATGGGCCAGATAGGACCTGGCCAGCAGCACACAATGAGACAGATGGTGCCTGGGTCACAGCATAATGAAATTGGACAAAATCCATCAGTTCATTTTCAGTCAATTGGGGCATTGGGAAATCAACAATTGACAGGGCAGAGGCAGCATCCAAGTGTAGGAGGTATGGAGCCAGCAATACCAAGTGGAGCTGAACACCACAGTGCAATGGAGTTTGTGCTAAAGCAAGAGCATAGCCCCATTCATCAGGGAGGTATTGGATCAATAGGACCTGGGCAGAAAACAGTTTCTGGGTCTGTAGATGCTCGACAGCAATCAAGTTTAGTCCAAGAAAATCAACAAGGAATGAGTGTCATTGGGAGAGGAAAACATGTCTCATCTGAAACTGCTGGTTCTGAACATCAACAAAACATTGGCGTTTCAGAGCAGCTTTTCGTGGCACCTTCTCACCAGGAGAAGCAAATAAATATCAAATCTTTGCCTCAAAATATTCAAACAGTAAATATAACTGGTATTAAACCAAGTGCAAGTGGAGCATTTGGGCATAGATATTCACAGACTGTTCGACCAGGATTTAATCCTAACTCTTCAACCATTGTTTGTGGTCAATCGCCTCGACCTGGATCAAAGACTCCAGAAAATGCTGGCCTGGGATGTCAGTCATCAGTGAACACTGTTGCACCAAATATTTCTGATAATAACCAGGCAGATAGAGACCTTAAAAAGTTGGGAACCCCACCAAAAGCTGAATATGAACATCAGCAGTTCAGCAACACCAATCCATCTGCCCATCAACCCAGTGCTACTGGAACACAACAGACTGTACACTTTAAAGCCAGCCAACTACAAGCAAATACCCAAGCATCCAATAATAAAATATCTGAAACTTGTGTGCCCAGAGCTAATCCAGAAATGAATATTGACAGTTCAGGCAAATCAATGACAGACAATAAGACATGTACAACAGGAACACAGAGCCCGGTGTCCGATGTCTTGCCGAAACCACCATACGCAGATGTAACTGATGATCAGAAAGGTGAAAAAAACAATTCCTTACCAAATGCAGCACTGACTTTGACACAAGGGATAAATCCTGCATCAAGTAACAAGCAGCAGGGTTTTTTAAGCTCATCACAATCAAGAAATATGTTTCTGCAATCGCACCCTGGTGTCCATGCTGTCCCTTCAGGCCAAGGGAAAAATGATGGGTGTGTAACACCAGACCCTCTTCATACACCTAGCACTGGAGGTCATTTGGTAGACTCTCCTAGCCGAGCATCAAGCGATGGTGCCACAAACTCAGGTTCCACAAATCAAGATCACGCTGATGAAACAAAGCCCATTGGCACGATGGTAATGGTTAATGAAAATATGAAGAAAGAAGGATCTGCTAGCGATGAAAGTAGAAATGCAAGTGGAACAAATTTTGACAATAATCCATTTAGTGACACTTTCCAGGACCGTGAACGCAGGGAGAGGCTGAGATTACAACAAGAGCAGCAACGCATTCAACTAATGCAGGAGGTTGAACGGCACCGGGCCATGCAGAATTATGAGGTTGAGTTTCAGAAATCGCCAAATATTGGGGCCAATGCTCAAAACGAACAAACAGATGTAGTCTTAAGGCATCAAGCAATGTTGAGTGCAATTCAAGTGCATAGTAACCAACCGAATATCCATTTAGAGAGGACACAGCAGCAACAACAGCACCAGCAACGCTTTATGGGACCTGGACACGTTTCTCATCCCCAGTTGTCAAGACAGCAACAACATTTAATGATGGGGGTAAGACCTGTTCATGGTAATACTGCAGTTGATGGAAATCAGGCACAGATGGCTCAATTTTTTGGCCCAGAGACACTAGATCAAGAGAACAGACTACAGCAACCCCCAGTAACACAGTCTCCAGTCCTTGCACAACCTCCAGGATTTGTGAGCCCTACGCACTCTGCTTCAGTTAATTACCCCCACGGCCCTGAGATGATCCACCCTGGACAAGGTGGTATCTACCCATACCACCCAGCTTTTCCTGGAAATGGGGCAATGTTCCAGCAGCATGGTGGACCCCCTGGGCCCCGTGGTCCCCACCAGAGGCTGCCATTCAGTCCTGGGATGGCATTTCCTGGACAGCTTCCAAGGCAGCCAGGGATGGGTCAGCCTCCACTTGGGCAGGAGGTCAATACAATGCCTTTACCTCCAAATTACCCCGGAGCCAGCCCGTCACTCATACAACTCTACTCTAACATTATCCCCGAGGAGAAGGGAAAGAAGAAGAGAATGCGAAAAAAGAAAAAGGAGGATGACGCATCCTCCACTCCTATGTCGCCAGGCACTCCAGGCAGCAACACAAGCATCCCAAGCACACCTACAACCCCCAGTACACCTTTTGCAAATGAATTAAGTCAAGGGCCACACCCTGGGAATCCTATGATACCACAGTCTCCAGGCTCATCAGGGATTGGGCCTCATCAGATGGTGCCACACTCCCCAGGGGGTCACTACATTCATTCAGTGGGGAGACCCATGCCTCCTGGAATTACACGCATGGTTCACGAGCCTTTCAATGCTCAAGATGGCACACACCATTTACATTTGAAGCCTGAACAAATGGAATTGGGAAGCTGTAGCGGAGCGCAGAGGCCCGTAGGTATGATGGCAGGAACCACTGGCATGCCCCTCACACAGTTCGGAGCCGTGAGAGCACATCACCTGGGAGGTGGGCCACGTCACAACCTGGCGGAGGCTGGTAAAATGGCATCGGGGCCACTCCAGCCTCCCCATAGCCCAATCCGTTCCATGTCTACTATCGATTCGTCCATGGCGGAGACAAAATCCGAGTCTGGCAACGAATTGCTCAAGAAGCTGCTGCAGGCACGGCACGTGAGGCTACAGAATGTACACGCTCAGTATCAGCTGCCCATGGCTGGAGAGGGGCCCGCAATGTCCGAAGGAGGAGGTCTACTTACCCAGCAGCTGCCTCTGGACAGGAAGGAGGAAGGCAAGCCACCCATGGCTGTTGGAATGCCCCCTGCCAGGCATCATATACAGCCCAGACAACCGGATGTCGATCACAAACCGGACAGCATGCTTGTGAGTGCTTTGATATTAGTTACTTTGTGCTAATTTCACATTGTATTTCATCTATGCTGGGCATTGTGGCACACTTGTGAAAGCTAGAGCTTTTGGAGGCAAGGTTTGGTGATAAGATACTCTTTCCACAGACACCTTAACATTTTATGTATAAAATAACTTTAAATAACGAATGATAGGTTTGCTTTTTGCACAGATAAGTAAAGTCATATTTAAATAAAATATAAAACTTGTATTAAGGGTTATTTTAAAAATGGAAATGTAAAACATTGCTTTCAGAATATTTACATTTAAATTAAAGAAATGTAATTTAAATTCATGAATAATGCATGGGATGATGATTGCTTTGAAAAGCTGCTCTCTCGGGACAGCCGCGTCGTTCGCTTCCTCTCCTCTGCTCGCGACGTTTCGCCTCACGTTAGAGGCATCCTCAGGCACATGCGGCGCATACTGCGCCTGAGGATGCCTCTAACGTGTGAGGCGTGAGGCGAAGCGTCACGAGGACAGGAAGCGAACGACGCGACTGTCCTGAGAGAGCAGCTTTTCGAAGCAATCATCATGCATCGAGCCGTGAAAACCTACATCGAGCCGTGAAAACCTACATCATTACAATGCGTGGGATGTCAAAGTATTACTGATTGTGGCACAAGATAAATGCTTCCAATACTTTTGACCATTGTGTGTGCTGGCATGGCCTTGGTCATGCATGAAAGGCTTGTTGCTGCTCACTTTCTTTGAAACCGGAGATAAAGTAACCTTCGCCCTTCTCTTTGTTGCAGCCTGGGAAGCTGGAGTCATCTGTGGCTGCCTGCCAGCCCCCTGGGTCAACTGACTACCCTCACCAAATGATCTGTACCCATGAAGGCGTAGAGAGAAAGAGGGAAGGGAAAGGCAACACGGAGTGGAGGAGGGATGGCAGAGAAGATATTGACACGGAACTTAACTCCTCCTGCCCAGAGCAACGCATGCGAAAGATGCCCAAGGGTGTGGGCAAGGGGACGACACGCAAGAAGCGCAAAAAGGAGGAGGAAGAGAAATGGAAGCCGTACACGAGCACGGATGCCCTGATGTCTCAGCTCAAGCAGGTATCTACTACACTGGCTTCAATGCCATTGCATGCTGTTATATGTGAACACTTGACTGTCATCATCATCATCATTATCCATACCCGCCTAATCCTGTACAGGGTTGTTGGGGTGCTGGAGCCTATCCCTGCAGACAGAGGGCGCAAGGTGGGACTATACCTAGGATGTGACGCCAGTTTATCGCAGGCTACTGTAGACAATTTAACCTCGACTGCAGTGTTTCTTTGGACTAGGAAGAAACCAAAGTATCCAGCAAAAACCCACCCGGACACGGGGAGAACATGCAAACTCCACACAGAAAGGCACCCGAGCCTGGAATCCAACCGGAGACCTTGCTGTGAAGCGACAGCTTTGTTTGAGAGTCAAATGAAATGTCTCTAATGCAGCCTCAAAACAACAATATTTAGTCTGTATATATTAGGTGGTGGCCTTTCTTAAAAACAATAACAATGATCACAAATATATCCTAATAATAATTGCACTTCTAGAGTGCTTTTCACTTATAAGAGCATTGTAGTACTAGTTGGTCCTTCTGAGCTAGTAATGGAAATTTAGTATTTCCCTGATGGCAAAGTAACAGTTCGACCGTGGACCATTAATCGAATTTGAACCTATGGAGAGCTTTATAATTACAAGTTAATCTGTCTGCTCTGATAACAGCTGGACATAAAATTGAAATGTATACAGTAACTTTAAGTTTTATTACGTTTGATTATTTTTTTGTGTATATAATGGTTTATTGCCATCTCCCAATGGAATAATTTCACATCCACTTTTAACAATATTTGTATATTTTTTCATGAAAAAGTTACTACATTGTAAAATGTATGTCTCAACTATGATCTATTCTTGGTGCTCTGCATGAGTTTTATCATCTGCAAAAGAAGGGCACGGTTTTTAAATGTTAGCCTGCAGTAACAAGATAGCATTAACTAATGTTCTGTGGCCTGACTTTACACAAGATCATGCAACCATAAATGTACACAATTACATTTGACAGCAGTGTTTGTGTGAAGTAACGATGTTGACTCTATTCATTCTTGTCTGTTGATGCTGGTCGTTGCAGCAACTCGCCTTGCTGCCACTGATTGAGCCAACCATAAAAGTGAACCTGGGATTCTTTCCACCCCATGGTTCTAATCGGCTAAATGGTGACAGTCAGCTCAAGGGCTCTTTTGGGAGTGCCGTTCTGGATGGCGTGCCAGATTACTACACAGAACTCATATTCAAGGTGAGTTTAAATTTAACCTCTATTTATTGACACCAAAGAACAGTGATTGTGCATTGAACGATGTGGATCCTTTATTAAACTTTATGAGCAAAAGTATTATAAGTTGCTTGACCTTGATGTTACAAATGTATATGCAGTGCATCTAGTTGTTTTTTTAATACTCGTGAGCTATATAAATTACTGTACGAGATAAGATCAGCATGCTTTTAGCCTAACTCTAAACATTGGGTGAAGCGAAATTAAACATTTAAAAGTTGATTGTAATGGTTTATGATTCAGCAAACATTCTGAAGCATATATAGAAAAATTTAAGAGCATAACCATTAAATATATGTTTTGAAAACTTCATTCCTGGGTTGGTAAAAATATCAACCATACTGCCAGGAAACTTGGGGAATTAGACACGTCATAACTCCCATAATATTAACATAATATGCCCCCCAGCCACACAGGAAATAGGCCCCATAATTTGTGAAGTTAAATTTCATTGTAGTAGTTGAGGTGATGAATGAATGGACTTGGCTGTGATGTTATTCTAGCTTATGTAACCTAATAAAAGTTTACACTGCAAGGCAGAGTTTTAAAGCTGTTGCCTGTTCACACTTGTTACCCCAACAGCAAACGAATCTGAGCAATCCCCCCACGCCACCTGCCTCGCTGCCTCCCACTCCGCCGCCACCTGGTACGCGCCAGAAGCTTCTCAATGGCTTTGCCACTGCAGAGGAGCTGACCGGTGTGTATTTGTATCACAGCAAAGTGTCTCATTTCAGCAATGTTTTCTTTATCCCACACACAGATTTCAGTACTGTATGTCTCTGATGCTGAAGGGATGACATAATAAACGTGCCTTGATTACATACACAGTGATCCATTTAACAAACTGAAGAGCCTGACGATACCTCCAATGTAGGAGGTGAAACGTTGCAAAGGAGAGAAGAGAAATGCACACCATTGGTGTCCTGCCACGGCTATCTTAAGAGCAATTCTCATACATATATTCACGAAAGTCTACATCAATGCATTAATATATCAGCATTTTTTCTCCAAATTGTGAGGTGCTTTGTTAATGGAGAGTGGATTACACAAAAGCCATTTGAATGTGAAAATTTGCAGGGTGTTCTCATGCAGCTACTGCCATGCTGTGCTATCCTAGGGAAGTGCTTGGAGCCACGTCGACCGCCCCAGGCATTCCCCTTCCCCTATGTGGATGGCTTCGGACAAATGACTCCGCAGGGACCGCGCGCGGTGGATGTCCCTGCCTCACTGCCCACGCCACCCCACAATGGCCAGGAGGATGTCAGGTGCCCCTCTCACTTCCGCTCACACGCCTGCTGAAGCCACGCACACTGCGTCTTTGCCCCAAGGCTGCATTATCAATATCTAGGCTTCAGCTGAAAGCACTCTTCGGTGTGCATCTCATTGGGATAGCAAATAAAGGTTTGTCAATGACGTTGATATAAAGAGTAAACTAAATCTGTATTGTTCATATTGCTTCTTGTGTACTTAGTTGATGTGTAAATTAGCTGAAACTTCAAACATATAAAAAATTGCACAAGTTGGTCCTGAGCATAATCTGGTTGCTCACCTGTCTAATAAAATCCCAAACCTTTTGTAATTTTCTTAGGTGTGCCTATTTGCCTG
>JAZEWT010000003.1:14652144-14668460 GCA_036362905.1 Mordacia mordax
CTTAAATAAAATGTATTATTATTATTACATTTGCATGTAATAATGGGAAACTTATAAAATAGGACATGTTTCACTGCACTTGAAATAATCTTAAAATAAAATGTTTAGGCTAAGCTTGAGCAACCCTTCTACAACGACTTAGCATTGCATTGCAAGTTGTGTTTAGATTGCATTTACCAGAGCATTTCATGATGCATTGAAGAAAGGGAATTTTGTTGGTAAGGCAGGTAATGGGTTGGTAGGGAATATAAAAAAAACACATTTCATTAAATAAACTCAGGTGTTCTGCCGCACACATGGCAAGTACAGAGAAGTAGTTATGTGGTCAGCAGGCTTCTACTATAAATGGTGCTTTTTTGTACTGCTGCTCTTTACATAGTGGCAATGTTGCTTGCATGTGCTCTATGGAATACGTTTTAGGATATAGGTGCTGACACTGATTTTGTCAATAATTGGTTCAAATTGTTCTTTCTTAACCAGCAGTAAAAAAACATATAAGTAGCATAAGCAAGAAAATGCTTGGTCCTGCACTATAATGGAAGGTTTGTAGAGAACATGTGTTTTTTTTTTCTTTTTAGGAGAGCCCTCGCGTGAGAATAGGTGATCCAGCCACCGACGAGAAGGTTATACTCAAAGCGGCACCACAAACATTTGGTTTCCATACGCCGGGGAGAGGTCCCAATGCATACCCCCAGCCAGGATCCACCCAGCAGCCTGTGACCCAGCCTAGCACAGCATCATCACAAAAGCTCCCACAGGGAGCACAGCCACCACCAGGGCAACCCCCCCAGCCATACCAGCGTGGCGAGATGTACTTGGATGTGCGGACACTGCCCACTTACCCGGAACTTGACCGCGAGCCCAGCCCCCACATCCCGGTTCAGTTGGCAGCGCTGGGTCCGCAACCGTCACTGGCACCGTTTGATGGTGGCATCAAGCTCGAGGTGAAAGAAGCAGAGAGTTTGGTGCCAGCGTCGTCATTGTCAGCGCCCAGGTCTAATGTCCACACCAAGAACCATAAGCCCCGCGTGCCGCGTGCGGTGCTTGCGACCGACGCGGTGGAGGAGCCCCGGCCAACCTGCTCGCCCGCACGCCCACCCATGACCTCCCCGCCACGTGCACCCCCCCGCCCCGTTGTTGTGCAGCCGCCCGCCTGTAAGAAATGGAAGGGCGTGCGCTGGAAGAAGTGGCGGCTGCAGGTCACGGTGCTCTCCCACGGCGGGGTCCTACGCCCACCAAGCGAGGATGAGATTGAGGAACTGATGCGCAAGCTGGGCACGTCACTGAGGCCCGAGCCGCCGCCCCCAGACATGCGCAGCTGCTCCTTTTGCCACCTGCAGGGCGACGGTGCCACCGATGGCCCCGCTCGCCTGCTCAACCTCGACCTCGACATATGGGTCCACCTCAACTGCGCCCTGTGGTCTAGCGAGGTGTACGAGACGCAGGCTGGCGCCCTCATCAACGTGGAGGGCGCCCGCCGCCGCGGCCTCGGCACAAAATGCGGTGCTTGCTTGCGCATGGGTGCCACCACCAGCTGCAACCGGCCACGCTGCCCCAACGTCTACCACTTTGCGTGTGCCTTGCGCATGCGCTGCATGTTCTTCAAGGACAAAACGGTGCTGTGCCCTGCACATCGGCCGCGCAACTCCACTGAGCAGGAGCTGGGCTGCTTCGCTGTGCTGCGCCGTGTCTACGTGCAGCGCGACGAGGTACGACAGCTCGCCAGCCTGGTGCGGCGCGGCCCCATGGGCGGCGGCACTTTCCGCGTGGGCAGCCTCCTCTTCCACGCCCTGGGTCAGATCCTTCCAGGCCAGGCTGCCTCGCCGTACTTCCACAGCCGCACGGCGCTCTACCCTATCGGCTACCAGGCCACGCGCCTCTACTGGAGCACACGCTACACCAACAAGCGCTGCCGCTATCTGTGCTCCGTGAGCGAGTCGGAGGGGCGGCCGCTGTTCACAGTGCGTATTGTGGAGCAGGGCCATGAGGATCTGGTGCACTCCGCCTCCACACCGCAAGGTAAGGCAGAGCAGTGGCCGCGTCTGGCCTCACTACCTCCATTTTAGTGGAATGATCATAGTTACACACATAAGAGTGCATGAGAGCTCTTGATGGTTTTAGCTGCATGTGACTGTCCATTGCAATGTAATAACATTTCTGCAATAAGCCATGCATTGACGATCTATACCATTTTTGTTTGCCACACATTAGTCCTACACACGGGTTCTGCATGTCAGCCATTCTATTCTATGCACAACTTAATGCACTATCATAAACCTAGCCTGCACATGCATAATAGCATCAATTTATTATTTTGTTTCACAAAGTATTACGAAGAAAAATAATAAACTTCTTGAATTGCGTAAGAGTTCCACGGTGTATTGAGTTCCTGCCTAGTTTGTCCTTGCGTCTTTACAGCAGTGTGGGACAAGATCTTGGAACCTGTGGTGCGGTTGCGTAAGGGCGCTGAAATGCTGCGTCTATTTCCCGACTACCTGCGCGGGGAGGAGATGTTCGGCCTTACCGTGCAGGCTGTACTCCGCATCACCGAGTCGGTGAGGCACCTCATTGCCCATCACTGGCATTCCAACTCCATTAACAGAAAAACCTGCATCATCATCACCACTGTCTTAGATCTTTGGTCTTTAATGGAAGCGTTGATTTTACTTTTAATGGGTAAAATGTCTCGCTGTGTTGGTGTTTTTGGAAATCTTGGATATAATGACGTGTGATTTAGATCTCATCTCATATCATTGTCAGAAACCGCTTAGTCCTGTACAGGGTGGCAGTGATCCGGAGCCTATCCCAGCAGACACAGGGCACAATTCAGGGATATTCTCACGATGGGACGCCAGTCCATCACAGGGCACTGCGGGCAATTTAGTCTGCAAGCCAATAAACCTATGCAGCAGCATGTTTTTGGACTGTGGGAGGAAAACGGAGTGCCCGGCGAAAACCCACGCGGACATAGGGAGAACATGCAAACTGCACACAGAAATGCACCCGAGCCGAGATTCGCACCCGGGACCTTCTTGCTGTGAGGCGACAGCGCTACCCACTGGGCCACCATGCCACCATGCCGCTCCTTAGATGCACTTTGGTATTGATGTACTAATGTAATGTTAACAAATTGGTGTGCTGAATATGCACTGCTTTAGTGATTGATCTGGAGTTGTTTTAATGGACGAGTTTGGTTTCTTATGACAAATTTGCATTGTTTTACAATTTGAAACAACTAGTGCATTGACAGCTTTCATACTCCACTTTTGACACAAATGAAACAAAGAAATCAGCTGTAAATGTAATTTGTATTGAATGCTGGCAATCATGGATGGAATTGCTCTGAAACATTGCTTTGAAAACACAAGCACTACAAACACTGCCAATAATGGTAGCGGATGTGAAGCATTGGCATGAATGTGAAGAAAAAAACTTCTAGTAAAACATTTAAATTCGAGTTTAATGGACTACAAAAACAGTGTTATATCACTTGAGAGTAGCAGTGTTACAGTGATAGATGCACAATGTGATCAGGCGTAGTGACATACAGCATGAGTGGCAGTGAGCATAGTTGAAATGCATTGAGGAAAGTAACAGCAGAGGCAGTGAAACTGACATCACAATATGCATGCACACATTGTTGTTCTATTTTCCAATTTAACATTTTCCTCCACTAACACACAACTTGGCTAGTCCCCTGGAAATATCTATCATGGTTTAACTATAACTTGTGACAGAGGCATAAACTGAAGACAAACTTTGCTATCCAGCATTTTCTATCAGCTGTGACAAGGGAATTCTGTTAGACACACGTGTCATACAGAACGGTCTGCGTTTGCCTGACAGTTGTGACAGTTGTCAAGCAAACCTGCAGTATATGTGTACATGCATGTAAACCTACAAAGTCCCAGAGTCTGGCTGTTGAGCGTGCGGTGTTGATGGGGCGCTCACGCAAGGTGTCTCAACCCTATTTGCGCGTGCAGCTGCCGGGCGTCGAGTGCTGCCAGAACTACATGTTCCGCTATGGGCGCCACCCGCTCATGGAGCTGCCTCTAGCTGTGAACCCGTCAGGCTGCGCACGCACAGAGCCTCGCCTGCGCTCTCATTTCAAGAGGTGCAGTGCAATGTCCCCACACCTGTACCCCATCTCTCTATCCTGAATCTGCTCTTCACCCTTCCTTTTCACCCCCACCCCATCGTCAATGCTCACACCCCTCTGCCTCCCCTTTTTAAACCGCCTCCTATTTACAGTAGCGGTCATCCCACATATATCTTGTTGGTTGATCATTTATTTCTGCCCCTGTACTAGGCCTCATACCCTGAACAGCAGCAGCAACTCCAAGTCGTTCCAGAGCACGGTGTCAGGCGAGCTGTCCGCCCCCTACAGCAAGCAGTTTGTCTACTCCAAATCGTCGCAGTACCGCCGCATGAAGACCGAGTGGAAAACTAACGTGTACCTGGCTCGCTCCCGCATACAGGTGTGTACACTTTGATTCGCAACAGGCACACGTGGCTTAATACGGATGTGTCTTAAACACCGAGTGGGCACTATTGGGAGTTAAAGTCTGGGTAAACGTGGAAATTACTTAAGTTTACTTTATTCCATTTCAGAGGACAACACATTTGTCTTTGAACGTGGATCTTTTTTTAACAAAACACAGGATTTTATTTTGACATAGCTCCTTTAATGCCAGATGAGCATTGTAACATGATGCAAGTGTGCAGTGTTTTAGTGGGGTTGAAATAGGTCACGGATACATGTGGCCTGTGTGTGTGCAGGGCCTGGGTCTCTACGCCTCCAGGGACATTGAGAAGCACACAATGGTGATTGAGTACATCGGAGAGATCATCCGCAATGAGGTCGCCAACCGGCACGAGAAGCTATACGAGTCCACGGTACCTGCCCTCTTGTCAGTCTGCTTCCTTGCCAGCATCTATTGTCTCATGTCACAAGTTGAGATCCTGACCAGAATCATTGTGGTTTCTACAGGTTTCATAACTTATAGTTCTGAGCATTATGTTTTGAATACTTTCCTCAACATGACAAACATTTTGATTCATTGCATGGCAGTGGCAGAGCATTTGCTTCACATTCATAGTTTTAAGAGAATTACATTTTAGTTAGAGGTACACTTGGCCTCTAATCCCTCATGGGTCATTACAATCATATCCATTTTGTTGAAATATAGAATGTTTCTAGACCCTAATGGCGATATCAAATGCCACGTGATGAATTGCATTATGGATTATTTGCAAATCTGAGATACTGTAGGTCCTAATGGCTTTCACGTGAAAATGATACCATGGGGTAATCGATATTGAATTATTTGGTACCCCTTGAATTATTTTGCTACACATCATATAATTAGAGCAGAGAGATGGTGTTTAGTTTAAATGCTGCCTGCCCATTTGTGCACATTGTTGTCCGAGTGAACTTGTACTTGAAATAACTCCTTCCTCTGGGTGGTGTTGTGCACCAGAACCGTGGTGTTTACATGTTCCGACTGGACAGTGAGCATGTGATTGATGCTACTATAACAGGAGGGCCTGCCAGGTAAGCGGCATGCACTCAATATTTAGGCATTTGATATTGCATTAAAAGATGGCAGGTTGGCTCAGGAAGATCATGTCAAACAGGGAACTGACCTGGTACTGATAACTGCTTTAGTGAATTGAGGGTCCCACTCAACCATCACTTTATTACATGAAAGTCATATTCTGCCTACCTTAGACCAAGCTTTTAAATGTATATTATGCAACTGTAATTCACGTAAATGCTATCGAACAGAGGAACACCATTTAACGATGGATAATAGGATTAAAAGTGCTTTTTCACCAGAAACAGACTAAGTTCATCTTGCCAAATTTGCCAGTTTTTTGGCATGCTAATTGTTTAGACAGCATTTGACTCTTCATGTACTAATGCTCATGTAACAGCCAAAAGGTATATGCCCTTTAAGCCAGCCACATATGGAATATCTGAATCTGTATTTCCCAAAACTATTTATGTAAATAACGCAAATGCTTGACTGAATTCATTGTTGTCACATTAGCAGGATATGGACAATTAATCAAATGCAACTGGGCAGTCTTATATGATGGGTATATACTCTTGTGGTAAGTCAGAGGATTTAAAAGCGATTAGTTACGCATGAGTTTCTTGTGCAGTTACAAAAAAGATAAGTTTCCCATGTGTTGTATTTGTGTTGCTAATTCATTTCAAAATGAAAGTGTCTTTTTTCTCTTATAGGCAATGGGTACTGCTCTCATCTTTATTGGCAGCTGTATGACAGTAGCCTCCATACAACAACTGCTCTAAGTTAACCTCAAACAATTATTGGGCTGAGTCAATGCGATGGCGAGTGCTCGAACCACAACCGTATTTTGCCAAATGTTGCTAAAAAAGTTATTGATAATTGTAAGCCTAGCAAGCAGTTTCATTTCAAGTAAAATGACGTAACAATCCTCACCATGTTTTTGTTTCCCACAGATACATAAACCATTCATGTGCTCCAAACTGTGTGGCCGAGTTGGTAACATTTGATAGGGAGAACAAGATCATCATATCTTCCTGCCGGCGCATTCAGAAGGGAGAAGAGGTAAGGGCGCCACATTTTATAACTTAAGTTCCTTCGTTATCGTGGGAATTCTCAAGACTTTTTTCAAGAGTCCTACATTGTAGCATTATATAAATTCCTTCATGGGTGTTTTGAATGCAGGAAAAAAAGACTGTAAAAACACATACATCCCATACCAAAAACGGAGTAATGAAGCTAAAATGTTGGTAATTTGATGTTTAGACACTGGAACAAGACTCCTTCCACATCATTGCACAGATGAATTGTTGTATCTTCGTGACTTATTTTGACATATGCCACAGTAACTAACCAAATAGCTCTTATATGGTGACGCATATTTGTAGGCTGTTGATTTAGACAGTGATTTGATTTGCGTAAATATGAGGCTCCCTATAATTCCCCACGATCTGTTAAAATGGTCAGAAAATGGAAACACACCAAGTGAGTTCATGAACCAGTTTTTGAACATGATTGTTTTCCTCTTTTTGGTTTATTCTCTCCCACGTGTGAAGTGTCTGCTTTTTAAATGCATGAGCTAAATACCCATGGTATGACGCATCTGAAAAAAGGCAGAGCCTTGCAGGATATTTTTGGGCTAAATTACCATTTTGTTATTTTACACTGGGGTCATAGGTTACAGCTCTGGTTTAATCACCATGCGCTAACACTTGGCTGGGTTGGCTATGCTCACTCTTTCGCATGTCTGATTCCCACAGCTGACCTACGACTACCTGTTTGACTTCGAGGATGACCAGAACAAAATCCCATGTCACTGCGGGGCCATCAACTGCCGTAAGTGGATGAATTGATGTGGCGGCAGCAGATCCCGATTGCTGGATGGTCAGCGTCTCGTTAATGACGGACACTTTTTAAGCCTGACACGTTTTTTTCTGTCATTGTTTTTGCCCCAAGATGCAGAATCATCTGCAGACCTTTATAGAATTCTCCCAAAATTTATTATCTTTTCAATGTGCAGCAGAAAGTCCCTAAGCAGAGATTTTATATTGAAAATAAGAGCAGCCTGCTTACCAAATGATCTCCACCTTTAAGGTGTAAAATAATGATTGGTCAAGTCAAAAGGGATTTTAAGAGCAAAGAAAATCTCACAGACTGAAGAATGTACTAAGGGACTACTTGCACTAAATCGACCTAGCTTCTTGCTCATCAGTTTCCACTCGGCTTCAGTTTTGTAATGCAAGACGTTAGCAAGCTTATTTATATTCACAGGCAGGGATTCGCGTGGAGAGTTAATACAAGTGACAGTGGGGTGCTGTTTCTGACAAAACATAAAAAAGAGAAAAATCAGTATAGAGTATATCATGTACAAAGTTCTGTAAATATCATGTGTGTAAAGCAGGAAATGGGTGTGGGATCGAATCGACCAAATGTGCTACCTGGCTCAGCTAAGATGTACTGGTGGGAACAGGTGCGCTGGGGTGGGTCGGTTTGTGGCTGTTACTGTGAATTTACTAGAGGTGGCTCTGTAACAGGTTTTAATAAACTATTTTTCCATGTGTATGTTGTAGGTAGTTGTGTCTGAGAAGCTTGCCATGACATTTTTCTGACCTTAGTTTTAGGCTGATTGGAATGCTAACACCACTATTGTGCAAAGGTGTGAGTGTGCATATTCCTTTAGGTTATACTGGATTGTTTTTATGTCTTGCTGTAGTTATGTGTTTGTCTTTTTGTTTGCTTTAGATGGATACCTTTGGAAATTGTTTAGCATAACATATTTTGCTGTTTGCTGTTAATCAGAATTCAAAATTGTGTGTACAACTGTTTAAGTGCTAGCAGTGGACTGTATACAGTAATTACATGCCTTTTTCACAGAAATTGAATGTATATGGCATGTTTTATTTTGTACTGGACAATGGAATTCAATGTACATAGTTGTCTGTATTAAAATGTTTAACCCTGGGGTTTTCCTGTACAGAATGGTGATATATCACTTGTCCAGTGGGTATCGCTGGTTGTTGCCATGTATGTATGGAATCATGTCTAAAACTCTACTGAAGAGGTTCTTGACTGTGTGAAAGAAATAAATCCGTGATTATTAAATAACTTTGCATCACTAATCTTTTAGCCAAGCCTTTCATTTATAGATTGTAATGGAATAATATAAATTTACTTATTGCCTAAGTTCTAATGAAGAAATTTGAGGCTCATTTAAGCCCATTGAAATGTTGCTATAATTTTTGTTAGAAAGTGTCCTTTAAAACCTGCTATCTCGAAGTGCGCCTGGCATGGGCACCGTAGGGATGTCACTTAACAAAGAATGGCAGTTCTTTAAAACCTGAAATTCCCTCAATGGTCGTTGTAGATAAATGTAAACAAGCTATTGAGAGTAGGGGTAGTGAAATTGATGCATTATTTTAGAAGTAGTTAATTTTTTCTTCATCCAGCCAGGAATGGTGAAGTGTAAATACGTGTCTCACAGCAAGAGGCCCCGGAGTTCAACTTCTTTGGAGTATGTGTGTTCTCCCTTGTTGTGCATTGGTTTTCTCTGAGTTCTCTGAGTTTATTTAATAGCTAAGAGAAATATTACGCAACTGGTTTTGACCATATCACAATACTGAAAAAGTATTTGCAAATTAATTTAGACTCCAAATAACAAAAATACCCTCTCCTGTGAAAGCTTTGTAAGACTCTCCTGGAAAAGTCCTGAAACTCGGTGAAGCTTTTGTCTGCAGAGATATCCACATTGCTAGAGCATTTTCAATGTGTAAATAATGTTATTGTCTTCTAAAATATTAACAGCTCAGTTGGCAATTAGATTTCCCTTTCCTCAATTACAAATTTGTCTTCCCACTTTGGCCGGTAGTGGAGTGGTAACATCTGCATGTCACACAAAGAATGTGCTGTGGAGGGAGTTAAGATTCCTGTCTCAATAACCTTTCTATGTGGAGTTTGTGTATGCGCCCCCTATTTTGCACGGGTTTCCTCTGGATTCTCCGTGTCTGGCAAATGTTCGTGCCCACTAACTCTGTGACTGCATGCCCCCCTCCCTCACCTCAGTGCAGTTCCTCCAGACTCTAGTAGTATCTCATCCATGACCAGGCGTGAAATCGGCGCGTTACAAATTGTATTACTCATTTTACCAACATGAAACCAGAATAATACAATCGCTGCATCATAAAATCTATTGTGGGATTTTAAATAATGGACCATATGTATGTGGAGAGATCATATTGTACATAGAGCTGTTATATTCATATAATTGTTAATGTTTGTTCTACCAGTTCTGAAGAATTGAACTTTACATTGCTTTGCAGTACCTTATACTGTGAATGAAAATCCTAGCCACTGCACATGAGATATGGATTAAGATACGTAAGTAAACACAATTTACAAATCGTTTATTAAGCATTTTGCTGAGGACAGTTACGCAAATTCACCTACTAGTCTTCATACCGCAACACATCATTGAGACGGTGAAGTACATTGCAACACTTTCATTAAAAACACTGGTAAAAGCCATTTATGATGAAAATTACAAAAAAATGTGCAAGAAATTAAAACATTAAATACTTATCTGGTGGTTATATTAAGCACCTTTTTGGCAATGTATTTGTTTTAAAGGACTAACGTTTCAAATCACATATAAAATGGGCAAATTAACTACAGCCATTCCATTTGGCAGCTTAAGCAGCTGGTGAAGAAATATTCAAGTTGTAAACGTTTACTAAACAGACATACCTTAGTATTTCATGAATGTTATAAAGTATGTGCTTCCCTCCCATTGTTAAGAGGAAATACGTACAGCATTACAGATATTAAAATATTGTCACAGACGGTTCTGATGTTCAGATTGAGGTCCACTGTGCTGGAGGGTGTTTGGCACCAATCTGGGAGCCATTCGTGCTTGTTTTCCCTTGGCACCTGGCCTCTTAGCAGCCCAAGTTCGATGCAGCTCACTAAGGAAGTGCATAACTTATTTACACCATCCTGGCACGGCCAGGATATCAGCTGAATGCAGTTTACATTTCACAGTAAATTTGTTCCTCGCAAAGCTTCTGCTTGCTCACTTGTGGTGGCAAGAGCCTCGTACCTCTGTCCATGGGCATTGGGTGTCAAATGAGACACGGCCATCCCTAAGGTCATGCTCACTCCTCCACCACCTGCCACTGCTGCTGGCCTGAGCCATTGCAGATCTCCATAACCACATGCCCCTTCACATCCATCGTGCTCTTCACTTGGAGGCACTGGCCCAGCGACACTTGGTACAGCCGATTGAACTTCTGGAGAAAGATGGCACAGAAGGAACTGCAATTAGACATGCTGTGGTTTACTAGTATTTGCCTCAAGTCATGAGATTGCAAGTTCAACTTTGGATCCGTTGACTTCATACAACTTCCTGCTGCGATTAAGCAGTCAACAATCATCATGTGGATAAACTGGCCCTATCGTGGAAATATTTAGTTTCCACTTTTGGATTAGTGCTACCCCATGCTCATTTTGGTAGGAATACAATTACTTGAAATTATTACCGTAGACATGAAATGTCATTCCGTTTGTAAGTATCTTATACCTAGTAATAATAATAATTGTTTTTATAAAGCATGTTTCACCCGAGGGTCACAAAGCGCGGCACAGAGCTGCAAATGTGTCCAGCATGCATCTCGTGAAAAATTAAGTAAATGAGCAAATAAATTAAATTACCAGATAAGTCTTACGTAATTACTAGCAGCTTTCAGCAAGTTAACAAAATGTAGTTACTCCGTTGTGCTAGGAGTGTTCACTAACAGCTTTTAACCTTAAATCCAGAACCTCTGTAGCTTAGACTGTTTTTTACACTATATAAATAACGAGAAATTGGCTTAACTGTTTAAAGTGTTGAGAAACAGAAATATAGTTAATAATGTTTTACCTCTCTTCACCCTATTTGCCCTTAATGTTAGCTTTATATGATATTATTAGATGCCATTTTAGATGCCCAATAACTGAAAACATTTGATGCTGGATAGTTAAGTATACATTTCCAACCTGAAAGCACCAGGGCAGTCCACATAGTGCAATTCCATTCATGAACATTGAGGCGTAAAATATATAAATTGCATAACACATTTCCCACGAGATGTCGTTTTCAAAAACCGAACTATATATATTATTTGCTGATCGACAATATTACGGGTTGTATAACTACTCCGTATTGACAAAGCTCTTTTCCCCCTTTCAAACAGTTCTTATTTAACATTCAGGTGCATTTATATATCAATAACCAAATGAAAGTACAGGTTTAAGGGAAGTAAAGTAATTTTACAGCCTATGAAAAAACCACAAGGCCATTGCTTTTGTGGGGTCTCTGGGTCGTACATTCAAATAGCTCATTCCCAACAGTCCGACGGTTCTGCAATTAGTGCACTGGCATTTGTAAGTGTAATTCATCATGTCCAACCCAGTGGCTTGTGACGAAGCATGACCTCTAACACGAACTATATTTGCTTACCAGACAGAGGCCAATACACATAGCGATATGGATGAGAGTGCAGCTAAATGTGTATACATACACATGGTTGTGTAAGTGATCAGCCTTGAGTGTGGTACCTGGTGGTGCAGTGCGTTAAATTTTCCACTGAGGAGGCAAAGGCAGCCAGGTGGGGTGCAAGTCACGCCGCTCCATCATGTGCCATGTTTTCTTTCATAGGTGCTTACGCTTAGAGCACTTGCCTGAATAGTTTAAGGTTATATTGGAGAGTTTGTTGTTAAAACGTGTTTATATGTGGGGGCACCATACCCCCATGGTCCACTGCTGAGAGCCACCAGAACCATGACACTTCATGAGGCGAGGGGAGGCTCGTGGCTCCATCTCCGGCATGTCCAGGCAGAGGAGATTGGCCAGTTGTAGCTCCTGGCCTTCGTTATACACCCACACCTAAGAGCACATGCACCATGGTGGGAACGAACCCCAACAGCAAGCAATCTGCCCCTCGCATCCAGAAACACACCTTGTGTACACAACAATAATTGTACTTCTCGCGCCTTTTTCACCCGAGGGTCACAGTGCTGCACAGAGCTGTGGAGAGAACGTCATAACAACGACATATGAGGGGCACATCAACAATAGCGGTTTTTTAATCGCACGTAACACAACCTACGACAAGAAAACCCTAACAGCACACACCAGCAATCCCATACACACGCTTAACACACACGTGCTGTCTACGAAGCACCTGCACCTCCGAGCATACTTGCACACATATAAGATATACCCAGGACAACCACACCTACAAATACTATACACCCACATGCAACAAATACCCATACTCATCGTACACACAACACAACTAGACAAACATCAAGCAACACTGCTTGGTCACTGAAATCAACTTTCAACAGATTAGTCTCGAAGATGTGCTCGTTGCTTTCCCATCCAGTTTCAATATACAAGTGTACATAGACAACCTTGCACCAATTCACTGCTGGAACAGGGCCCCCCAAAACTGTGCTGGTTGTGGGACTTTTTATGACCATATTTTACCACGCTAATTAGTGTTAGTGAAGGAGTTGAAGCTTAGAAGTACAATACATCAATACATTTTTAGCAGCACTCTTCTCCCCACCATAGACCCACTGCCTATAACATTAATGCATGGCAAAACCCATCCAAGCACTATCCAGGCTCAACTCTGATCTCAAAAAATCGGACACATCCCATCATCTAATGATCGGTGGCAAACCAGGTGATTTGGGTCATAGGCAGCAGCCTCTTTATCAGGCGCCTCATCAGACTAGTTACAAAGAATGCAAAAAAAGAAAGTGTAGGCTGGGTTACAAGCTACAGGTTGCTGCACATGCATCGATTAGCTGTTGGGTGAGGAGGCTGCTGGACCATAGAGCCCGTTGGATGAGTAGGCTGCTCATACCTGCTCGATGTCGCTACTGTCGCATGGGCGGACGACGACAAGGCCACCTTTCTCACTGGGGTCGTTCTGTGCCACGAGGCACTTCCCCATCTGCAGGTTCCGCAGCTTCACAGATGGCAAAGACAACAGAGCAATCAACCAGCAACGAGGCACAACAAGGCTACACAGCGATACCACATGCAGCAGTGATATCACAATGGACTCGGGCATATAACAATATGTTATATTACACATTGTCATGAATAAGAGAATGGCATTTCCATCACTTGCTCAGCTAACAATACAGAAGAGCACTATTGATTAAGATGCTATTATTTACTTCTTTGACTACTTTGTGAGTAGTATGTTAAAGTAATGCTAAAACTTGCACAGCTGCTGTGTTAGAGCCACCCTCCTCCACTACACACACAGCCTTATGACCCCAACAGTGGCAAATTTGAGAGGTGTGCACAAAGCTCACGATGATCCCACATGCCTTCCTAGCCAAGATGTATATTAACAGATGCGTCAACCTGTAATAAAAAAAAGGCCTCTGACATTAATGTGCATTTATGACCTCCACTAAAGTAGAATGGACTTTAAAAACATAAGACTTATTGTAGAACTCCCGTGATAGGCCTAATGTCTAACGCCTGTGACACTCAAAAATATGAACTCTAACTTGTGAACTTAAAAAAAAAACTCCTTAACTTTGGAAGCACAAGCTGGAACTAGTATATCATCCCCATCATCAATTAAACAGATTGTGATTCATTCCAACTTGTCCCAACAAAGCCACTACAATATATTTATATCTTGAACACATTTTCTGTCGGCTCAATGTGTTGTGCTTTACACTCATTATAGTTGCCTGTTTTGCGCCCCCTCATGATGACACTTATCATTGCACCAATGAGCCCATCTATTGACAGGAGTGGAGGGGCAGGGGCCCAGCTGTTACCCGTCCACGCTGCACAGGTTTGGGCCGCTTGTGCATCTTGCTGAGGACAGCCTGGGGCAGCTGAGGTCGGCCCACCTCCATTTCAGGGTACACGTTCTGCAGGTACCAGCGGAAGGGTCTGCAGCTGAGCCGTTCCCGCAGAGCCTTCCTCTCACTCACATCGCCGTACTCGCGGTCTCGCAGCTCTGGCCGCAGAGCCAAGTACTGCTCCTGTGAAGCGCATGAATGCATAAATGGGATAGAAACACGTGCATCACGTGCACACACACACATGACACGTATACACACGTTGGACAGATGTTCATACCCAGAGACATGACACGTCTCGGGGCTTTATTCTTGTAGTGAACCAGAGGTGCTGGTTTAAGCACATGACACATGAATATAAATAATACACAACCCGCTCTGCTCCCAAATATCACCTGCATCGTGCTTCTCAGCAACGCCTACCAAATCAGACTGCCCATTAACTCTGCTAACATGCTTGACTGTGGTGCCCTGTTTGGGTGAGTTGAGACCTAAAGGAATGAGGCAGGATGGGGTGAGGGGTTGGGGAGGTATGCAGTGGGGTGTGATGGTTGTGAGATATTTGAGGAGGCATGGTTAGGATTATATGGGAATAGTCCTATTGGAGAAGGCTTGGAATGGGAGTTGCTGAGGGTGGGAGGAGTGGGGTATCATTACATTTGGCAGGATTAGATGGGGTGTGGTTGTGAGGGACGGTGAAAGTGGATTGAATGAAGAGCTGAGGTATGTTGCCAAATTGAGCAGAAACCTATTCATAGTTGTGCATTGTACTACACGATCATCTTTAAAAGTTCACCATGGTTCATGGTATTTGAGACCAGTGTAATCAATTGAAAAACAAAAGTGTACACATTATTTAAACGCTTCTACCTGACTATACAGGCTAGATTCCACATTTCTATACTCTACAAGACTTACATTGATACGGTATTCCAAGTATGTTCGTGGAATGCCTGCATCCTCGATAATACGATGTGTTTATTTTTTTTTAAACCCAAAAAAGTTATTGTTGCTAATTTTCCGTTCTGGTACTGTTGTTGTTGACGTGCCATTCTCTTGGCAGTCCTGTGCAGCACTTTGTGACCCTCGGGTGAAAAGTGCTCTATAAATGCAATTATACTTTATTAATGTTAAAAAAGATACAAATCAAATGGGTGATCTGAATGCAAATGTTGGAAGTGAACGAATAGATAATATTGTTAAACCTCATGGGCGTGGAGAGAAATGAGAGGAGAGAAATGGATAGATTATTGTTAAGAATGGTCGGGTTATTACGAACGCATGGTTTGAGCACCATCTGTGAAGAAGGTACACTTGGAAAAGCCCTGAAGATAAGTTTAGAAATCAAATAACTTACATTACCATTAACAAAAGATTCAGGAATGAAGTCAAGCAATCAAAATCTTATCCAGGGGCTGATTGTGGACATGATCATGTACCTGTAGTTTGCACCATCAAAATAAGGCTCAAGAAACTTGAAGAACCAAAAATTACAATGAAGCTGGATTATAAAGTTCTACTGGAAAACCATCTGGTTAGAGGAAGATACACAACAGCATTTAAACAGCGATTGCAAGACCTTGAAGAGGAAGGAAATATGTCAAAATGGGAAATGTTTAATGAAGAATTGATTGGAAAAGCCAAACTGGTTTTACCAGTAAATGCACAAGATAACAGAAATGGATGACGGAGGAGATCCTGAAATTAATGGAGGGCAGAAGAAAGATTCAAAACTATAATATGACAGTGTTGGATACTGGACAATAAAATTAGATCATTATGCAAATATAAAAATGAAAATGGCTTAATGAACAATGCAGAGAAAAAGAAAAGCAAAAAGGACAAAGATGTTACATCATGTATAGGAATATCAAATATATCACAGATAAAGCAGAATACACTGCAAGT
>JAZEWT010000003.1:14703510-14718626 GCA_036362905.1 Mordacia mordax
CATCCAGGCAAATTTCAAATCAGTTGCCACCTTCATCACTAATCTCTTCAATAACTGACTTCGTTATGGCATTGTTCTGCCACTATTCAAATGTACTCCAGTTACCCCTCTGCTCAAAAAACCTGGCCTCAATTACAACATCCCTGATAATTATCACCCCATCTCAAATTTACCATTCCTCGAAGTTCATTAAACGTACAATAGCTGCACAACTCTAGAAACACGTCCTCAACAATGACCTCGATCTGTTCCAATCTGGGTTCAGATTCAGTCGTAGTACTGAAACAGCCCTGGCCAAAGTAGTTAATGAGTTTCTTGACGCTGCTGATGAAGGCTTGCCAAGTATTCTTGTCTTCCTTGACCTGAGCTTTGCCTTTGATACTGTTAACCAACCTACCTTTCTTGAGCAACTGGAGGGCATAGGGGTCTCTGGCTGGGCCCTGCACTGGCTGAGCTCATACCTCTCTGACCAGAAACAGCCTCAGGGGAAATAACTCATTAATCCATCCTGTTATGTCTGAAGTTCCTCATGGTTCAGTTCTCGTTCCACTCCTCCTCACCATCTACATACAACCACTTGGCCATATCCTATGCAGCCTCAATCTCGGCTACCATTGTTATGCCTATGACATCCAAATCTATATCCACGCAAAGCCATCCATCAATGTGCCTGGTCTTTGCATGTCGTTCTCACTGTCAACTGTAAAGGCCTGGGTCACTTCAAATTAACTAAAACTAAATGGTGACAAAACAGAAGTTTTACGTGTCGAAACCCCGCACCAATTGTCCAAGGCTAAACCCATCCAATTGATGCTTGACGACCAGACCTTTGAAGTTGCTAAGGCAGTCCGGAGTCTTGGAGTGACTCTTGATTCCTCACTCAGCTTTGAGACACACACCAACAAGATACAGCCAGACTGCATAACATCCTGTCATCCTCCAATGCTGAGATGCTAATGAACATCTTCATCTCTTGATGAATCGATTATTGCAATGTACTGCTCCCTGGCATTGCTGCCTACCTGATCAATTGCCTCCAATGTGTGCAGAATGCGGGTGTTCGAGTTCTCACTCGCACACCCATCCACGATCACATATCACCAGTACTGGTGTCTCTCCACTGGTTACCTGTTAAATATAGGATTGAATTCAAGATCCTCCTTCTGACCTACAAGGCTCTCGCTGGCACTGCTCTGACATATATCCGTGACCTACTTCAGGCACCTCCTTAACACGACAACTTCGATCCTCCCATATGGGCTTGCTGCATGTGCCTAGATCACACCTCCATTCGATGGGTGACTGCCTTCTCGCGCGCTGCTCCCAAACTCTGGAATGCCCTTCCATTGGAGATTTGGTCAGCTGAGTCTCAGGGCATCTTCAAATCTTGTCTCAAGACTCACTTGTTCCATAAGGCTTTGAAGTCCTCTGGCTAGAACTGTTGATGCGGCTCACTGTTGTTGTGCTGGGATGATGGCTCACTGCTGACCTACGCCTGCTCAGGAACACTTATTCCTTCCTTAGTTTGTTTAACAATTATATTCATCTCTTATTTTATGTCCTCGAAATGATAGCTGTTATTTGACTTTCAATTTAACTGCTCTGATGTTGTCGTTGCTGACATGCCGTTCTCTCCACAGCTCAGATTTGTAACAAATAACCATCTTTGTTGTTGTTATGCCATTTATATGTCGTCGTTGTTGCTGACATGCCGTTCTCTCCACAGCTCAGATTTGTAACAACAAACAAACTTTGTTGTTACTATTGTTGTTATGCCATTTATATGTCGTTGTTGTTGCTTATATACCGTTCACTCCACAGCTCTGTGCAGCACTTTGTGACCCTCAGGTGAAAAGTGCTCTCGAAATGTAATTATTATTATTTGGTCCTTTCCTATCAGAATTTTGGCATATACATGTGGCATTTCCAGTGTCAATGTGGTATTCCAAGATCTTAGCTCTTAGATCATATTTGCTCTTACTAAAAATGTCTGCACACTCTTCTCGAGTAGTTACCCTAACTTCAGCAATTGATCTTGTCAAGTGGTCATTAACATACCATAGAGCTCATGTTTCCAATCAGCCTCTGTGTCGCTTTGCTGCTCAGGAGGAACGGTACCGATCATAGGATTGTCCTCTTTGGTGGGGATCGTGGTAGCCACCTGCGCGATGATGGTTCCTGCTTGGACGACCTGTGCCGAATTTGTATTGTTCAAGACCTGCATAAATAAGGGACATTTCTATGCAAAATCGTATCTGCTCTGCTCTGCTCATTCCATGTCTGTCTGTAATAATGGGCAGTTGTGTGACTAGGACAGGAGTTTTGGGTCTGCAGGTTATCAGGGGTTGATGCAGACGGACTGGGATCAACATCTGCATGTGGTGGAATCAATACCGACTGTTGTACTGTGGCTTATACTCTGGTGAGGTTCCCATCTGCAGTTTGGCTATGGAGAAAGAACAGTCTACCTACCTATTCGGTCTCAATGCAGCCATTAGCAATGTCGATTTTGAAGGGTGTGTTTTTAAAGAAATCTGTGCTCAATAAGCAAGCCACTACCAATATGCAGGAAACTAAAACAGGCCCTTGAAATGTCAGTCCCGATTGAGGTGGGAGCTTTCACAATTTCGATTATTCCTAAGCTCACTCCATGTTCTGCTACGTATTTGGTGTGTATAGGTTGTAGGTTTTTAAATTTCTGTGGAAGGATTTTTTAAATGTCTTGGGATATAATTGTCGCTTCTGCATCTGTGTCCAGTATTTTAATGCTAAATCCTGCTACGGTTCCCATTATAAACAATGTTCCTGTTGCAGCTGCTACGACTCTTCAAGATAACCTCTCCCATTGCTGAACAATAGAGAGTCCATGCAACCCATTTTTATTCTTGCCCACATTCGGTATCCTATCTTCCTCCACAGGTTGCCCTTTGTGACCCCGGCTCTTCTCCACCCCCAATGGGTATAGGTCTATCACATTGGCATGTGTGTGAGGGAGTGTATCCCGCCAAGTGACCGTGGTGCCATCATCAACCTGAGGGCGAGCAGGTGCATTTCCCATATAAATAAATCCCTTGTCCCCAGTCTGCCATGACGTTCCTGCATCCCCTTGCGATGTGTCCCACTTGGCCGCATCAGAAGCAGGTTACTGGAATACGTTCGAAGCCCTCCTGTCGAGTGTCCCCTTGAGGTGGGCCATGGAGCCGCCGATCTGGCCAACCACGCAGAGCAAATAATCCCCAGACTGCCACCACTACCTCTACCAGAATGGCCTCGATCTCCATCGGCTACGCCTCAACAGGTGCCGATCTCTCTCCTTTGGATCCGGGAAGGCCCCATACTGCCTCCTCTCCGATGAGGCCCTGCTTTGTTGGCATTGCTGCAGGGGAAGTTAGCGCCACCACTTGACCAGTCCCTCTCGCGTCGTCCACCGCACGATGTGCTGGGCGACCCACGTCAAATCTCTCCCCGACCCGTGCAGGTGAGAAATAGATCCCAGCCTCCATAGCAAGGATAGTAAGCCTCTTCGCGACCATCTCCTCCCCTGCAAACTGCAATAGGTGGAGATATGCCGCACATGCCAGCGAGAGCAGCAGGCTCCAATGTGTCATGATCGACTTCCCTGGTTCTCTGCACCGTTGCTGGAACTACATTTTCGTTGTGGAAGGAGCTTCAAAAATCCTTCCCATCTCTTTGAAAGTTTCACTCAGCGTCTTTCTCTTCTCTGCCCGGATAGTCAGAAATACTGAGTGTGTAATATCATCTAGCAAGGAGGGTAGGGCTCTCTGTGCCTCGTCGTCCCACCCTGTGGCATCACATGCTGCTTGAAATTGGCACCTGATGAGGTACCAGCCGTCTTTTAAGGCTGAAAACCTCTCCATAGGTCCAAGCCGGACCGAGGTCCTGCGGCACTTCACCCACAGCTCCGGGTTTCTAAGTGTTGTGGCAGCAATAGAGCTGCCACGGTCTCTCCCGATGCTTCCTCCATCTCCACGGTTTCAGGTTGCTCTGGATTCTCTGAGTGCCTTTGTTGCACTCGTCGTGCAGCAAAGGCTATTGCTGCACTCGTCGTGCAGCAACAGCCTCTCCCAGGACTCTCTCCGTAACCCCGGGTTCCATTCGCTCTGGGGTTGCCAAATGCCGTTCCCACACTTGGCAGCTTGTCCGTCCTTCCTGGAGCCCGCTCTGTCTCTGCTAGCTCGGCTCGCTCCCCCGCCTGGGGTTCTACTACAACTACTCCTGCTGACTCCTGTCACTCCAGGTGCTCCAGGATGGCGACCAGCTGGCGTGGGTCGGTGTTGTTGCGGTATATCGCCAGGTTCTCAGTTCCCTCCCCCAACTCTTCCTCCCATTATGGTCTCCGTCTCTCCATGTCTCCCCCTCTCTTTCTCTCCATGTTTCCCCCTCTCTCTTCAGCCACTTGGCTTTGGGGCATTTTCTTCATTTATAACCCACCGCTGCCACCAGTGAAATGACCCGCCAATGTAATGAAGAGATCAGTAATCATTACTTACGAGCCGTGAAAACCTACACTTAATAAACCTACAACTAAAGAACGTAAGTGTTCGGTTTGAGTATCAACAGGGGTTGGAGATACATTCCAAACCTCTTGGCACTCTCCTCTCAACTTTCACTCAACAACCTTCCTCCCGCCTCCACGCTCCCCTTAAAAATATCCCTACCACCCACCAGAATCTCCCTCCACTGGCATTTCAAATTCTCAGATTTCTCCAATCAGAGTGCTGCTGTCCTGTGATATCATCTTGGTTCTTGAATTTCTCCTCTCGGGCTAAGGAGCAGGTCATTACACATCTGCTACTAATGTAGTAGCCATTCTGTGGCTCAACTCTGACCCCAACATAGGTATCTGGAATTTGCGTAAAGTGGCTCTGCCAACAGAGATGAGCACAGCCCAATGCTCAATGGAACATATACAGGGGATTTTACTTGACTGTAAAAGGTTTGGAAACCCTTATTTGTTCAGCACTTGCTAGTGTGTAAAGAGGATATTATGCTGTTGCTGCTTGATAATGCGTGGCTTAAGAAGACAGACTTCAGGTAATGGGCACATGGCATTCGCCAGAAGACATTAAGGTTTCAAGTAGAAGTGGCCCAGCAAGTCACGATTGTTTTGCAGAGAGGAGACACCTTGAACTCCGAGTGGCTCTTCACGTGACCTCGTGGCTGGTGTACGACATGGGACCAGCCTCACAATCAGTAACTCTGCTTGAATAACTGTCAATCAATTCTGTTCAACTATCTTGACTAACAAAATACTGTCGTTTCTTAATTATGACGGTATACGAGCCCAATGCTTTTGTAACCAAATTCGACAATTTAAAGTATAAGGGTCCATTCCGTCAATAAGTTATCACCATTGAAACTACATTATTGTATGGCACCTTATTGTATTATGAGATTATTTCTTCGAAGTTTACAATAATAGTTGTTTATTTATCTAGAAAAGTCAACGTGAACTTCAAGGTGTTTTCAGGAGGTTTCTGCGTGGGGATGTGATTAATTGAGCGTTTTGCCTGTAGTCAAAAATAAGAGCAGATAGAGAATGGTGCGACGACCGTTTCGTTGGTTCTGGACAATTCTAGTTGTACAAATAGACGGCGTTTCAACACACAGGAAACAGCACTGCGTTTGACCAGCGGTTATTATTCTGAAGAAAAAAACGTCTCCAAGATTAATCAAAGAGCTAATGCGGTGGGAAGGACAGGCAGATGTTATTTGATTGCAAGATAAAAGTGTCAACCCTCAACTTGTATTGGTCCCAGAGTGGGTGCACAATGTGAAAAGCAAGCAGCTCCAAAGCAGATCGTTTTTTTTACCTACGCACCCCTGCTATTCCTCACACATGGCACGAGTCACACAACACGATAAGTGCATAAGCGATGATGCTTAGCTGTGGGTAGGTGCGGTCTGTGAACCCTGTAACAGCCAGAAGCAAACTACAGTACGTGCTCAGACTTGTACACGCACCCCATTTATTCGAGTAAATCAGTAAAAGCAATAAGCACAAAGTGAACTTTGGCTCTTGGCATGACAGTGCTTGCTACCCAGATGAGCTGCGCGATAGTCTGGTTAGCGCATTGTATGTTACACACGAGAAACTCCTTTGACAATTGACTATTGGGGGGATGGGAGGAGTTAATATGTTAAGAACAATTACCTTGCAGCCGAATAACAGAGAAATAGTATACATACAAAGAAAAAAAGAGGACATTAAAATGTTAAAGGTCTGAGCTAGGGGTGACCGTTCCACATACTTTTGGTAGTAGAAGTCCACTCACAAGACATCTCGTAAGCTCTTGGATTCTAAGTCAAGTGCTTACCAGCAGTGGTCTCTGGCACGCCCCCTACGCATACGCCACCAAGCAAGATGGACCAAGAGTTCTCAACATTTTGGTTGATCCCCCCCCCCCCCGAGTGGGTCTGGGCCGTCTGGACTCCACTGAGCGAAGTATTTTTTTTGTTGTATTTTCGATGAGGAAATGCCTGATCAGCTGGAAAGGAGGTGACCGAGATTTCGACGAGTCAGGGGAAGGGGTGCGCTGAAGGCAACTCGTGGATGGTGCTGTGCACGCTTTACTAGTACCCCCTATCACGGTTACCCCCTTGAGGTGTCTCACAACTCCCTAAAAATAGGCCTCAGATCCCAAGTTGTTATAGGCCATACATCTTGGACACATTACATGGTATGTAAATGTATAGAGCAAAAGATAAAGCTATCCCACAATTTACCGGGATGTCAATTTGTTGATGTAATAATAATTGCACTTCTAGAGCGCTTTTCACCCGAAAATGAAAATTGTATGACCTGCTGCACCTCGGATGAGTATTGTCAGTGAGTGAGTGATGTCCTCAGTGATGCACAATCATTACACCAAACAAGCCCGCCTATAAATGTGACAGCCATCCAAAAATGACGACTATTCACAAAGAAGTCCATGTCATGCACCATAGAAGGCCACAATCTACGAATCGGGTCTGCTGGCACCCACATAATGCACGGCTGTTGGAATGTAGTAGCCATGTAAATTTCTTTTTTCACTATCTGTAAAAGAAACTACATATGAAACACTGTTTTATCAACAATGGTGCAGTGAGTGCACGTTTGATTAAATACACAGAAGGCAATGAGGTTTTAAGGATGTTGTAATATAGATTTTTAAACAAAACGATGCCCGGTTATGTAACTCATGTGAAGAGTATAGCAAAGGGTGTCCCAAACACCACCACAAATCCGCGTTTCCTAGTTTAGCTATCTTAATTGATATCAGCCCTCTGGAGAACGTGCATGAAAATCCATCCACACAAAAGATCTTCACATTAATTTGAATCGATGAGAGGTGAAAAGGTGACTTGGAGGTTAGAATACCAAAGTTGACACCACTGAGATACTGGGTTAAAACCTAGTCCATATAATCTGCTATGAATTATAAAAAAACGAAGAAAATTCATCGATAGTTTAAGAGTTTGCAAAGAAGCATGTATAAGTGCATGCGCAGATTTACACTGAGTGATGAGAAACAAATGGATTAGAGAAGTGACTGACTTGAGAAATATGGGCTTGCATGGCACATTGTCGCCAGCAAGGATGATGTTTGATGGTTACAGCGAATAATGGAGTAGCAGTCAGGGAAAAGAACAAACTCGTATATCCGATCTAGATGAACTGTGTGTGCATTGCGAAACTGCGAGATATGGAGAGCTTGGGAAGGATTGATAATCGTCGATGATGTTACACTTCCCTACCTATCCATTACGGGATGTTCTGTAATTCTACCAACGTAATGCATGCAAGGTCTTACTGAAAACAAACATCCCTTTTCATTTTGCAAGCTTAATATAATGGTACTGCAGGTAGCTATAAGCTGAAGGATGGAGAGGAGTGTTACCGTCATGCAGGCACTTAGCCGGCCCAGTAAGAAGGGGGTTTTTTGGATAAACAAGCGTAGTAAAAAGATTCATAACGGTTCTGGCACACTAACAGACACTTCGTTCAGGTCAAACTGACCGAGCGCACGCCCATACTAGGTAGAGATGTAACAAATAGCACCGTTGTGCATGGGCTGCTGCTGGGCTTAAACTGGCAAACGACGCCATTCCCCTCTCATCATTAATAAAACCCAAGCAAATCAGATAAACATACATGGGTGCACGAGTAGAAAGGCAGGAAAACACTGGCAAGTCTGGTTTTGAATTGAATTCCTTATGAGACCTGATTTTAAGAAGGAATGTTTATAATGCCGTGTGATTACTTGTGTGTTCATGAGCAAGCTAGAGCCAGCCAAATGAGCAAAGAACAAAAACTGCCTTGTTGTTACTCATAAGTCTAACATTGTATTATTGTTTAAGCTTGTTTTGTGCCTGCTAATTGTGTGAATTTGGCATTTTGGGACATCGTAGGTTACTAGTTAATATTTTTGATTGTAATTACTGTCAAGAATAATCATACATGAATACGTTTCAATATTACTGAATACGCCTTGTGAAAGAGGGGGTTTTTTTCACCTAATTTTCCTATGCAGTCAAGGTATGTGTGTGCCTGAGTAATGCAAGCCCACGACAATAAGTGATTATCCCCGCTATGGACATTGAGCAATGAGCCCCTTTCTCTACAGTGAAAGTGAGCCGACGTGTACAGCACATGCTCCAGCAGAAGGTGGTAAAAACAACAAGATTACAACTAAAGTAACAAGTAAAAACATTAAGTATGCACAGTTTAATCTGCAAATACCAAATGTCAAGGCTGTACAGCATTTGGTTCTGGAAAAGGTGCTGAACTGACCATCAGATCTGGATTATCCAGATTCAGAAGCCCGATTGATCCCAAAATTTAGTTAGCCAAATTGTACACAGTGAAAGGTTAACCTACAGAATTTTACATCTGTACATTGTCTATGACCTAAGATATAAGGGTTCAAACTTTTGAGACAATGTATAAATATACATATACCAGGTGAAGTACAATAGAAATGTGTAATAATATCACAAGTAACATCCAGATATAACCACAGCTAAGGCTACCACACTATCACTTCTGCCAGAAGCTGCTGATGACAAAGTTGATGGTAATGAGGTAATGATGACGATTATATAGTTGGTGTTTTCTACTGAGGTGACGTGCCAATGATGAATGCTTACCGTGGACAACCACCACGGAAAGAACATGAGCAGAAGTGTGATGAATTGTGGCACGAAAGCACTGTCAAGAATGTTGGTGTAGGCATAGCTTCATTCAACAGTGAATCAAGAAAGGCTGTTGCTGGTGATGATACTTATAACAGTGGTGATGCATATGATGATGACGATGATATTGATGGTAAGGTACCTTACACCTTAGCTATGTAATTTGCCACAGCCAACTCTGATTTTCAAGCATTTTGTGGATAAGGTTTTTTTCATTATCTTAGATTTAGACCGCGCTTTTTGATCATTGGGTGAACATATGAAATTGCATTTCTAAATTGAAACCAATTTTTCACACTTATGGTTGGATAAGCTTAACACAGACGTGATACTGAGTAACGTTATATCCCTAGTTGTTTTGCAGCATTTCATAGATAAGTCACAAATTTTACAATTTATATAATTATTATTTGAAGTGGAACTTAACTTTTAATTTAGCCTTAAGCACATTCTACTATATTAATGTACTGTTACATTTCATCCACATTTATTAACTTCAAATGTATATTTTTTATTGCCTTAAACTATTCTTCATGTAACACTTGCAAAAGAGGCAGCGCTGTTCCATGTGCCTCGATTTATTTCATTTCCTGGTGAAACAATAGTTACAAACAAAAACTCAAGTGCAGTGGCAACTTTTTTGTAACCGCAGATACCTGCACGGATAATACCACTTAAGTTTGTTTGACCGCACACAATAGATATGTAATAATGTTGCCTGCATTACAATGCAAAATTACTTTTTGTGTACAATTAGGTGTAGATAAGAGGTCACACTCTGCACTGCACTATCATGGGCTCTCAGTTATTAGATGTTAATATATTCAGTGTTACTGCAGGTGTCTGAACATCAAGGCTGGAACAATGATATAAAAAATCATCTATAATGTATTTTATGTTCGGTATTTGCATACAAAAATTCACGCGTAACAAAGTATGTCCGGGCATACATGAGAGTTGAGTTGAGCGCATCTCCTGCAGCAGTCCTGGGTCCCGCGGTCATAATGCCGCTCTCTTAAATCAGGCAAATACCCAATAGAAAAGACATCACTTCTCACAGTGGTGTCGGAAAGATGATAGTCCGGACTAAGTTAAACCAAAACAGTGTTTTGAACTTGCAACTCTCTGGCTCAATGTGTTAAAATGACCCGTTGACGTGGATGTTCATAGGCTCGAATGACTGAGCAACTTGTTTTGGAGATACAAGATTACAATCGCCAGATACGGTAAAACCTATTGTAATCTTGTATTTGTAGACTGGCAAAAAAGTACCTATAGTGTTTTGGAGATGTTATCTACGACCAAACAGCGGTACTGATCTGGCTGCCGTCTCGTTCGCACCGTATCACAACCACGCACGTCGCAGTACATCCCTCGATCCCCCTGCACCGTGGTAACTACCCCATAAAGCGAGCGCACTGCAGTGAATAGCTACGATTCACTAAGAGTGTACAACAATGGAACTCTATAGAATAAGGATGTCTGTACATTTACCTTCAGTTAACTCACTTATAATAGGCTATACGCCAAAAGAGCACGTCATATAGTGTCAAGTTCTAACGCGAATATCTACTCATTCACTTTACACTTCACGAAGCGCGGGCAAGTCTTGATCACGTTGACTGTAGAGTTACTTGTAAAGCAAAGATAACCATGCTGCCCGGTGTCTCCGGTCATTGTCTATACTAACCTTTTGTAATGACGACAAAACCCTGCCTTCACTTTGCCTGGAATGAGCACGGGGACAGTGAGTGTGGAACAAATAATTTGCACGCAAATTATTAAATCATTAATTAAAATTAAAATTAGAGCGGTTAACATTGTTGCATTTGCATGACTGTTATCCCATTGCAAAAAAAATCGATAAACAGGTTACCGTTTTGCCGCACGTATAAAAATGTCTCGCAATCAACAACACATTTTCACCTTTTTAACTGAGAAATTAATAACTGCCTTGTGGTGAAAAAGCTGGCACACTGGACGTGCAATGCATAATTCCCCAGTTCGACTCTCCCAGCTGACCGACAATTGTTTAATTGTGCAAGTTTACATAGCAATGTAAATATGCCAATCAGTATTACCGTTGTACTAATTAGCAGCCTTAATAAAGAACTGCAAGCGGAGATTCACATGCCTTCTTGTTTCTATGAGCTTTGGACTGTATTCATCTGTTTGGTGGTCGACGGCGGACATTACTCCAGGAGGTTTTTTTCCACAAGATAACTACCCTTTACTATCCACGAAGCAGTATCCGTTTATGGCACTTAAGGGAAGAGTGGTCGGTAATAAGACCTTTAAATTACTTACAGGCTGCTTCCTTCATGTCTATATACAAACACTACAAACTGAATGGCAGGCTGCATCCGCTGACAAGTGCTGCTGGATACCTCACCGACAGACCTGCAAGGGCAGTCTGTAGCACGAGAGATAAATGGGTTTTGCTTTTACAAAGGCTCATCAACAAGTCATACCCAGCAAAGGACTGGCATAAAAGTCCAGAGAATAATAGATAAGGGGTAATTCATGTGCCCCCTTAAATGTCCAGCGACAGTGTTTAAAATGTGTCATTGTGGCGCTTTACCAGACGGCTAACGTTTGTCGTTAATGTTCCAGTCTCATCACTGGAATGTTAATTTTTAATAAATTAAATCTGGTTGAAGGTTGACTCACCCCCAAATTCATGTCAATAAAACACACAGACGTCAACAGTGTATCTATTGCAGATAGTGACCCGAACCATATAAAACATGTAATTACCAACCATGACAGGAAGCAACAAACGTCGCTCAGCGTTAGTCCAGGCACAGGCATTGTTACGGGTTAAATTTAAAATTGTAGCCTGAGCAGAGGAGAAGAGGCTAAAGCCTGAGAGAGAGAGAATATCCTCCTTAGCCGAATCAACGACACGAATCGTCAAGGTCGCTCCGACATAACGGAATGAGTTCACAATGACCACGGATCGCTTCGGATGTCTCCAGCGGCTCTGTTGTGGACAGACTGACCCCCGCCATACAAACGAGGAACAAACCTCGGCGCTGGGCAGTGAATTAGCATCTCGACCATGCCTGCTCACCCAGGTCAGCGGGAGCCGCCAGCCGACGAGTGCCGGTCCCTGACGCTTGCCTGAGAGCGGCCACCTCTGATAGATGACAGGGCTGATGCCGCCCACCTCGCCGTGTCAACCCGCACGACCCAAACTGCTCGCTCGCTCGCTCACTCACCCAGCTCTGAGGTCTGCTGCTCCTGCCTGCTGCGACCATTGCCCCTGTTCCGCTGCTGCTCCCGGGCCCTGCGAGCGGGGCCGTCCCCCCACGCGTGCTCCCGCAGCACCTTGGGCTGCAGCCGCCGCCGGCCGCTCCCGCCAGCCGGCGGCACCCCCAGCGCCTCGGACTCTTGCTGCTGATGATAATGCTGATAGTGCTGCTGTTGCTGCTGCAGCGGGTCCTGCTCGCTGAGGCGCATGTACAGCACGATGAATAGGGCCCAGGCCAGCGAGGTGGCCAGGGAGCCGTAGCAGAAGCAGCGGTGAGTGCGACGCGCCATGGCCGCACGGCAGGCATCGCCCGCACACGCTCTGCCGAGCCGAGCTCGGCTGTGTGAGGCGCCCTCGTGTCAGGTCGGAGGGATTGCCTCCAGATAAGGGCTGATGTCAGACGAGAGGGGTTACACAGACAAAAAGCGCCACTCATTGCTCAGCTGATCTCAAGACAACAACAATTTGGACCGTCTCTGCCTCACAAAGACCTGGCACCATCTCATTGAATCAGGCTCAACTCCGAGACTTCGCACTCCATCAAAAGGCCCGTCTCCATGGCCGCGGTGGTGGCCTTGTGCTTCTCTACCGGGCTATTGCCGACATCCGTCCGATTCCGTCGCCGACCTTCCATTGATTTGAGCATATGGCTCTAAATTAGAGATTGGTTCAACCGGGCGGCGCGGTGGCCCAGTGGGTCGCGCTGTCGCCTCACAGCAAGAATGTTCTGGGTTCGAATCTCTCGGCTCGTGCCTTTCTGTGTGGAGTTTGCATGTTCTCCCCGTGTCCGCGTGGGTTTTCGCCGGGCACTCTAGTTTCCTCCCAGTCCAAAAAACATGCTGCTGCATTGGTTAATTGGCTTGTAGACTAAATTGCCCGCAGTGCTCGGTGATGGACTGGCGTCCCATCGAGGGTATATCCCTGTCTTGCACCCTGCGTCTGCCGGGATAGGCTCCGGCTTACCGCGACCCTATACAGGACTGAGCGGTTTCTGACAATGAGATAAGATGAGATTGGCTCAACCTGTGAAGTTGTTGCTGCTCTACCACCTAACCTGTTCCCTCCACTTGTTTTGTCAATGAACTGTTAAAGGTGCTTTCTAAGCTGTGCTCCAGCTCTGAAAGGATTCTGATGCTTAGCAATTTCAACATTCATGTTAACACTCCAAAGAGCTCTGTAGCAAGGCATATCATGGCCTTATTCAGCATGTGACGTCTGCCACTCACAGATGTGGCCATACTCTGGACCTGGCTTGCTCAAGGGTCATACCTGTAACCAACTTATCCATTACTATAAGCAACCGACAGTAATCCTGGTCTGTTTGACCACTTCGCCGTGTGGTTTGATCTCCGGGTACCGCCACCCATTTCCATCACTAAGCGACAAATCCAATTCCGAAATCTTAACTCAATCACCACAGACTTATTCTCCACTTCAATCAACAGTTCATCACACTCTGCCTTGGCTCACTCTGCCTCTGATGCGACAGTTGAAATTTACAACAGCTCGCCATCATGCACACGAGATGTTGTGACCCCAATCAAATCACGCTGTGTCTCAGGCAGAAAACCATACCCCTGGTATAATATTGAGCTCTGAGACCTCAAGGTGAATGCAAGCACTCAAATCTGTAAGGACCACCTCAAGAAGTACCAGAAGGTACTTGATTGCACCTGTACCAACCACCTTTCCAGTATCATAGTTGATGCCTGAGAAATGCCCAAAATCCTCTTCTCAACCATCGATCGGCTCCTTCATCCACTCAGCCTTTCACCCTCACCACTCTTCATTAATAATGAGAGACTGTTCAGTTGATTTTTTTCACAGACAAAATCCAAACCCAGTCCCAACCTCGACCCACTACCTCAACAATTGTTCCCTCTCCTACTCTGATCTCAAAACGGGACCTAAGCGCAGCTCTTGATGCCGGTCAGCACCCTACCTTACTTTAGCGACTGGAGGGCATAGGGGTCCTCTGGCTGTGCCCTGACCTGGCTGAACTTCTACCTCTTCAACCGAAAGAAGTTCATCAGCCTTGGAGGATGTAACGCAGAGAACCATCCTGTTTTGTCTGGTGTTCCTCAGGGTTCAGTCCTCAGCCCACTTCTATTCAGTATCTACCTAAAACTACTTGCCATATCCTGTGCAGCCTCAATATGAGCGACCATTGCTATGCCGATGACGTTCAAATCTTCATCCATGCAAAGCGGTCAATCAATCTATCTGGTCTTTGCATGTCTTACTGTAAACAGTGAAGGCGTCTCAATTCCAATTTATTAAGACTAACTGGCGACAAAACTGGAGTTTTGCTTGTCCGAACCCTGCATCAATTATCCAAGGCTGAACCCATCCATTTCATCCTTGATGACCAGATCATCAAAATTGTTAATATAGTCCAGAGTCTACGAGTGATTCTTGATTCCTCACTCACCTTGGAGACACACATCAATAAGATAACGAATATGGCATATTTTCATCTCAGAAATTATAGCCAGAGATTGCAACATCCTGTCACCCTCCGACGCTGAAAAGCTAAGCCACATCTTCATATTTTGACGAATCTCTCTCATCTCATTATCTGAAACGGCTTAATCCTATATAGGGTCACGGTGAAGCCGGAGCCTATCCCGGAAACACAGGGCGCAAGGCAGGAATACACCCGACG
>JAZEWT010000003.1:14741425-14785891 GCA_036362905.1 Mordacia mordax
TCTATTGTGGTGTCTGGGATCTTAACACCTGCATAATCGCCAGATACGGTAAAACCTGTTGCAATTATAACCTGAATGTATATTCCACGTCGTAACCAAGCACCCCTCGGTTTCACGGAGATGGTATAGTCCCACGTCCCCTTGCCACTCCCAAGCGAGTGGTTTATTCCGCCCGGCTCGACGTCCACACCCTTTCCTAGCGCCGGTAAAAATGTAACTCCGAATCCTTCCGCGGGGAAAATATTTTTTATAATCTTAGTTATACTCTCTTGGTCCCTTGGATCTCCTCAGAAGAAATATTATTCTTTGACACTCACTCACAATCAACAATTCTCTCATTTTTCACTCGCAATCACCATGCATGCACGAGTATATGCACACACCAGCAGTCCCTGTTAGTCCAATCTCATCATGTCTGCTGGCTGGGTGTTCACCTACCCGTTCCTATGCAACAATTAACGGTGTGTAAGTCTCATGCAGAGCACGTCGCAGGCATAATACACTTTCCACAAGCCCCCTGCTGCTGTACAAAGGTGATTGCGTTCGTCGCTCCCGGTGTGAGGTGGTCGACCGACAGGGTCGCCCGCTCACGTCACCGTGCCTCGCTCCGTAGCGAGCCGGAGATGACTTGATGGCGGCCCCACCGTGCCGTCCCATGCGGGCCCCACCGTGCCGTCCCATGCGGGCCCCACAGCCGTAGTGAACGTAGGTTTTCCTGTCCTTGCGGGAGAGAGCGATCAGCTCCTCCGCCGTGGCCCGCGCGGGGCCGAGCCGTGGATTTCGGCGGGAGACGAGATGGCCCCGCGGCTGCCTCGCACTGGGACGATGGGATGGGTAGTGTCGATCCTTGATGCGCGACTCTCGAGCTAAGCCGCCATGGCGCTCCGGCCGAAGCTTCGGCCGACGGCCGCCTCTGCGTGATCGCTATGTGGCATGATATCCCTTCGCCTTGCGCAGGGGTTAACGCGCTAAATGACATCTCACGACTATAGAGTAGAATGAATATCTTCCCCTCACCTACTCTTACACCTATCCTTTTGATGGCCGGACTGAGGTTTTTTTTCCCCGCTCAGACTATGCTAGTCCTACTTTACACGCCAGCCCACCGCATCGCCACGTGTCGCTAGTTCCACCCGCTATTCTTCTCCCCACACCGTCTCCCAGAATACCTATCCTTCTCGAACATTCGATAGCTCTAGCCCCCCCCCCTCCTCTTAGGGTCGGTTCTCGTGTTTTACCCCGCAACCACATTGTCTAGGCCAGGGGTTCCCAATACGTCGATCGCGATCTACTGGTCGATCGCAAAGGTAGTGTGAGTAGATCGCATGGCATTTAATCGTCAGCCTATCATCCATCCTTACTATGACGTTTGTCACTTGATTGACGTACAGCGCAGCCGCTCTCATGGCCGGGCTGACCAATCTGACCTTATGCAAGGTATACCAACATATATGGTTCATAGAAAGAATTCTCAATATATTTATGAATGAATATATGTTCTGCAATTTTATAGTAGGTCGATCATTTTGACTTGGTAATGTTATAAGTAACTCGCATGCTGAAAAAGTGTGCGCACCCCTGGTCTAGGCACTGTGCCTGCCCTGCCTTGCTTCGCATTCTCACACACCATGCCTCCCCCATGCACACTATGCACGGTCCATTCACGCTTGTTTTCCTTCATGCTCACATTGCCCACAGTCGTTCCATGACAATCGGCCGGTTTGTTAAATGTTTCCAGGTTTGAGTCGTGTTGGTTGTTTAAATGGATAGCACACCGAAAGTAGTGTAAATTTGAAATTTACACTACTGCCAATCGAGTCCACACAGTTTAATTGCATTTGTGCAGAAATGCATTAGTTATAGCAAGGATACAACTGCAGTAGTAACCGAGGTCAACGAGCATTAGACTTTTGTGTGAGAGCTGTTGCCACGCCACAGGCACTGGCCAGGTCGGTGCTCAGAGACCATATCTCTGAAATTCACAACCATGGGCAGTTCAGGCACACGTGCAAATTGAAAGGCAAATGTTGGGTTAGGCAGCTACTATTGGGTGAGGGGCATAGTGTGTGAATTATCGTGCACGTACGGCATTGTTGCAATTCTCATGTCCAGCACCACTTGACCCATATGGGGGCACTCAGCCCCAGAGAGAAATGTAATGCCCGAATTGCCCCCTGGACACATTATGTTTTAAAGGGCACTTGGTGTTTACTTACCAGAACATTATTTGTGCAGTTTTGCATCCAAGCAAACGTGTAGGGCGTTTTCCGGCAATTGTCTAGTAGTACTTTCATGAGTGTGGTTATAACAGAGCAAATATGAGCAGCCATGCAAGCCGTTTATAAGCTAGCTGTTTAGTTCAGTATTAGTACCCGTTTAATCCTGCACAAGGTCGTGGGGGGCCGAGCTTATCCCAGTAGACACCGGGCATAAGGCAGGGCTATACCTATGATGTGACGCCAGTATATTGCTGGACCCTTTTTTGGGGGCAATTTACTCAGCAGGCAAAGCTGGTTGTTGGTAGAGTCATAGCAAAATACATTTAACGCTCACTACTGACATGTTAATGTATGCAATTCAATTGATATACAGCACATTTTCCCTTCCCTGAAATATTCTGAAAGATAAACGGAGCAACAAACAGGATGAAGTAACATTGCAGACGTCAAAGTGTTTGGGGAAAATATTGATGACATGCGTTAAAGGGTTACAATGGGTGTCAATCCATGGGCCATGACCTACAGGTTTCATGTAATTAACTGTTTTTTAAAAATCATTTGCAGAATATGCAAGATTATTTCTGGGAAGTGGTAGTAAGGGGCTAAGGGGAGGGGAGATTGAGAAGAGGATTTTAGAGTGAAGCGTGCATGTGGAATTGTGGGTAACCTGCTAGTAGTTATGAATACACCATTGAAATAAAATGCAAAGCGCCAAAATTGTGTGAAATTTTAAGTGGACACTGCTCATCCGCAGAATTAACTTTCGACGCCATATTATAAAACCTGTTTTTCTAATTGACACCTAGGAATGAATTTATCTTACACGCTGACCTCAGCTCCTTGCACAATCGCCAAGGCAGGCTATTAACATGTCTACTGTGAACCTTGGATTTATAAAAACATGAAACTCGTCAAGCGTCGGATTGTTTTGTCAAGTAAATTTAAGTCCAGTGTTGTTTTTAGCACACTGCCTGTTTTACTCAAAAACACTTTGGCAAGGAAAATATTTTGTTGTGTGGAATCAAAGTGACATTATGTTGAGATGGTTGCCTCCTAGATCGTGGTTCACCTTCGTGCGTAATGGGGGAAAACACTGTAAATTAACGACTTGTGGTTCCATAAAGCGGGCTAAACATTGGCTTGGGATCCTACAGAGTTCACCATCTCCTTTGTGTTTTAAGTGTCCATTGGTGGTAAGTTTTTTTTTAATTGCCCACCCACCTCCAGCCTTGTCAAACCAAACACATTTCCAGCTCTAATTTTGCCACACATAAGAAGACTACAGATTTGTACTGTACTGATATTTTGGTAAATGCTCATTTTTTAATTTTCACGTTGCTCTAATGCTGTGGTTGTTGTTGAATCTTACATTGTAATTGGTTTGTTTTTTAGCATAAGGTTTCCTTTGGCTGCTCTTTTTTGTTGTTAGCATATCGCGCTGCCTTTCGATTCAAAAGTGTTGTGTGAGCTTAGGTGTTGTGGCCTTCATAGGCATTTTTGGATGCACGTGTTTTCTAATGAGGCATGGAGAAGTGTGGCAGATGCAGTGCGACCACGAGGCATTGTCGCTTTGTGCTTCTTGTATTTTCTGCTCTGGCGTCCACTGTACCAAATGACTGTGACGTGGTCTCAATACAAGTTGGAGGTGTTTGTGCAAGGAAGGTTATTTTGAGAAAATATACGTTTCATTAATGCTATACTGATGTAAATTTCCCTGGCTCGATGCATCATGATAGCTTTCCATAGCTGTTTCAGTAGAGTCGCGTTGAGCGCTCCACCTCCCTTCAGGACGTTTCGTCTGCCATGTTAGGGGCATCCTCAGGTGTACTCAGACTGACAGTCTCGGCACAGCTATCCTGAAAGAACAGCTTTATAGATTAGTCCTCATCCATTCATACTATTACAAGTGTGTGCGAATTAACTTGGACAATTTTCTCGTAACAAAACCGATTAGGATCTCAAAGCAGGCTCGGTGGGATCTGTTAGACGAAGAAAAACTGGTTCCTCCGATGTCATCAGCCTGGCCCTGGCCTCTAAACCCCAAACTTGGAATGAAGGTAATGGTGAGTCTTCAGAACATAAACACTTTGGGAGGGGCAGGTTCTCTTGTTGTTTAGTTAGTTCTGTACTGATGGTTTGAAAATGATGGATAACAGTCAGCCTTGGGTAAATATCTTGTTTTTATAAGGTGCCATAGTGGAAGACGCAAGCCAAACTAAATAATAATGATAATTGCATTTATAGAGTGCTTTTCACCCGAGGGTCACAAAGCGCTTCAAAGAGTTGCGGAGAGAATGGCACGTCAACCACAATGGCACCAGAACTGAAAATCCGCAGCAATAACATTTTTTGTGGGTTTTTTTTTTAAATATACACATCGTTACAGAACAACAATGAAAATATGATCAGACTTTCGACTATAATTTTAAAATGCAAAATTATCAGTGAATATTATACATATATTGGGAAATTGTTCAATTTAACATTTTTTGTATAATAATAACATTTCTAGAGCGCTTATCACCCAAGGGTCACAAAGCCCTATACAGAGCCACTGGGAGAATGGCACATCAACAACGAGATAAGAACGGTAAATCAGCAACGTTTTTTTTGGAGGGATAATATATCCCTAGACAGTATGTCCCAGGCATTGATATTGGTGTGAAGCCTCGTTTAATGAAAACCTATCGGGAATACTTGAGTTTTGGGTTTGAGTGGCATGGTGACGCAGTGGTAACGCATATGCTTGTCAAAATAAAAAGAAACCCTGGGCTCAGTTCACGACTTTGACTCTCTTCTGCATGGAGATCAACTGGTATTGGTCAAATGTTTCCATGCTAGCCGCATCATCCCCCAACTGAAAAAAATATTGACAGGACCCTCCTGAAAACTTCTTGCGACTTGGCGAGGCCCTCCTGGGTAAACAAGCACAATAATTATAATTATAGTACCTTGTAGTGATATCACCATAGTACGTTGTGATATTACATGCGAGAGACCTGTCATCAGCCCGGCGATGGACTGGCGTCCCGTCGTCGGGTGTATTCCTGCCTTACGCCCTGTGTTTCCGGGATAGGCTCCGGCTCACCGTGACCCTGTATAGGATTAAGCGGTTTCAGATAATGAGATGAGATGAGACCTGTCATCAATGATCTGGCACCATTCATCCCTTAGCTCGTTGGCGTACTATTACTCATCTCATCTCAAGGTGGGGCCAATTAACGTGGCAAGCAGCGTGCATTTGGACGGTGGGAGGAAACCGGAATACTCAGCGAAAACCCACGCGAACACTGGTAGAACACACACTCCACATAGGCACCACCATGAATTATTAATTCTTATTAGCCACTGCAGCTTGCGTCATAACAGAGGCATGAGGAAACCACAAAGAGGTGGAGGAGAAAGCCGCCATACAGTCAGCTGTCACGAACACCTGCCAGACACTGCGTTCTACACATTTTGATGCCGTGGGCCAAACATTTAATGAATAGGGGGTTTTTTTGTTGTGGGAGGAAACCCACGCAGAACAGGGGGAGAATACACAAATTCCTCACAGAAAGGTGCCCCAGACGGGAATCGAACTATCTCTTGCAGGACACCCTCCCTGTGAGGTGTATATACAACCACCGTGCCACATCTGATTTTGTATGCTCTTGTGCATATTATCTTGTAAGTTTGCCAACGATTTTTTTTCCTGTTTACCGAAGTGTATGACTTGGTTAAGTTAGACAAACTAACCTCTATTGCTGTCTTTGGCGCTGTTTAGCGCACTCGCACCATTTGTTATTCTTTTCATGCATTATTTGAAACCGGGTCATAACCTTGAAGACTTTCCAGGTGTGGCAAAGGCAGTGACTTTGGCCCCCTTGCTCACACATTGCCAATTGGTGGCTCTACTCAAACAGGTAACCCACCACACTGTTTTATTTGCTCATGTGATGATCACACCCTTCATGAAGTGCTTATTAAGTGTTTATTCTTTACACTTGTGTATGCTTTGCCGTAATGTTTAAATTAAACGCAGGTAAAACACACCAATGCAGTTGATTGCTTTCTCTTTAACATAGTGAGATTTGTATTGAGATGATGTATGCCTCGATTTCGCATGGAGGAAGGAAGCCCAAACTCTGTTTATTGATTGCAATAATGCTTAGGGAATTTCATTGAAAGAGCTGTGGAAAGCACAGCACTCCTGCACGGATCTGAGTTTTCCTGTGCACCTAGGCTGCAGATATACTGAGCAGCCAGTGAAAGTGCAGTCTAGCAGGCATGCATGCTCTCCACAGTTACACACAAACTTACGTGGTGTTCTCCTTGGAATTGCAATAATGTTTGTAGACACTATCCCATCCTTTTTGCATTTTGCTCGTTAGGTTGTTTTGCTTGAAGTGAAAATGTAGACTCTATCAGGGCTTGGCTTTCAACTTTCAATAACAGCTGATATATTGGTGTCATGGACGGTAATGGGACTCAGTTCAAACTAGTTGTGTACATAAATCATGCGATTTATACTCTTAGAGGACAGCCATGATTTTGTTCCCTACTTTAACCGGTTCTAAATAGTGTTTTTTGTGCTTATCTCCAATCGACTACTGAAATGCATTGTTAGTTTAACTGTACCATTAATGTTTTTTTTACAAACTCTGCAATCTTTATGTTTGAAGTGCAAAAGAGGGGTTTATGGCTCCCCACTACTGAAGGACTTGCATTGGTTTCCCATCTGGAAGAGACATGAATGTATTGTCCTTTGTAACCTGCACTGCTGCCTGTACGGTGAGCGCAGTTTGTGTTGAGCGTTACTCGCCCCACCACACGGCCCCAATCAGAAAATCGCACGTGACCGAGAAGCTTCTCAGTCAAATGACACATGACTGGCTGCATAACATTTATATTGTTACAGTACTTCATGTTTGCACTCAGGGAAGGAGATTGAGATTATGAAATTGCACCATAATTTGCAGCTTCTACATAAACGCCACTATGTACGTGGGCCCTTGTTTGTTTGCAAGTTTAGTGGCACTTTTTCTGGTGGTTGTTTGAATGAAGGGGTTCTGTTTCTCGCAGCACTGTCTATGGGGCTCTTTTCCTTTTTATTCACTGGGAAATGAATTAACCCATTTTGAAATGTTAACAGAGCATATCAAGTATATAAGCACGTGTAGTCCAACGTGATCTCCTGATTGGTTTAGCTCATAATAATAGACCACATAATTTGATCTTTGACTTTATTACTGTTAACCCAGTGCTAAAGAAGGCTTCCAAATCAATTTTTCATAACCATACTTCACCATGTTGGCTAACTGAAGGTTGAGGGGGGGGGCCCAAGACAGATATACCATGACGTCATCCACATGGGATGTAAATGTGTATATTTAATCGAAGTTATTTTTTTCTGTGTGCAGGAGATGCTAATAGTGCAGAGAATTTATTTTTGCAGTTATAGATATTACTGATCACCGCAGAGAAGTGGTGCAGTAAGTTTCGCTGTCGCCTGACAGCAAGAAGGTCTCGAGTTCGATTCCCGGCTTGAGTGCCTATCTATGTGGCGTTTGCATGTTCTCCCCCGTGCCCGCGTGGATTTTGCCGGATACCCCGGTTTCCTCCCACCGTCCAAAGACACGCTGCTGCATAGGTTAATTGGCCTGCTGATTAAATTGCCCTAAAATGTGTGCCCTGTGGTTTATTGGCGTCACATCCTGGGTATCCGCCTGCCTTGTGCCCTCTGTCGGCCGGGATAGGCTCCGGGCCCCCTGCAATCATGTAAAGAATGAAGCCCCTTGACCAAGCTGTTTTTTTAGGTGCATTCCTCAGCTGGAGGAGAGACGGAAGAGACTGAAACTGCAGTGTATGAATCCTTTTTCACATTCAAAACGTATTAGAGGGGGGATGAGTTCCTATCTTGAAAGTTTGGTGTGTACTTGCGGTGGGTTTTCATACATAAACATATCCGTACAGCTGAAGATGGAGGCCACATGGCTGTTATCTGCTTTCCGGATACAAATCTGGAGATGTGGCAGTGAATTGTATGTTTGGCTTTGGAAGGCCTGGCATACCAATCAATATGCAAACCATTGTTTCATAGCTGAAAACGTATAAAGTGTTTCTGTGGGCCACATACAGTGCACTTTGTGGTCCCAAGCATTCTAGTTAATGCTCGTCCAATAATAAATGTGGAGCATATTTTTTTATTTACACGAATGTACAAAAAACAGACTGAACAAAAGCCACTTATGGGTGTTAGGTTAACCCTTCAAGAATACTTTGTGTTTGGATTTGGCTGCATGAACATCCTGGGAGGGCTTCTTGTGGGACCACTTCTCGAAAGTTTTTACAACACGTTGCCCACAGCCAGCGAGTATTGCCAACACCAAACTGTGGATTGTTCAGTACCCTCTCCTTTATGTTTAAGTTAATCTTGGAAAATATTGATATATAATTTTGATCCTGCCCAGTGCTCAGCGCTCCCTGATGCTCTCTGCGTCTCCCTATTGTACGCTAGGCTCGCTCTTGGTAGTGATACGGTGTGTTATTTTGGTGCCTTGATGTCTGGTGTTCTACATTCCGAGATGGCAAAACAATCAGCGCTCTTACTAGCGCTAGCATCAAGCCACATGAAAGCTGGCTATTCTCGGTCTTTAGCACAGGTGTAATAGGTTAGGTGAAACACTTTGTATAGTGATAACCACACCTCGCTGTGTTTTTGTTTTGCTCTTTGCCTTGTATTTCGTAATAGTCATGTACCTCCTTGCACCTTTGCTGCCAAGCATAGTCCTTTCTGAACCAGTGATGTGCTATTATTTGCAATTATAGCACTGATTATTGCTGTCAAAAGCTATTCTCTTAAAATAGCTTTGTCGATTGCTTCTCCTCTCTCCTTCAAGACGTTTTGCCTCCCACTTTGGGGGTATCTGCAGACACCCTGCGACTGAGTCCTTTGCGTGGATGTGCTGTTCAATATATTGTCAAGCTGCTCTGTCATTCTGCCCCCCTTCCTTCCAGCGACAATGGAAAGGATTCCATTGTCTTTATTGCATATTTGTCTTTCTCACAAATTTAAATCCAAATTAACTTTATCCGACTCCACCCCTCATGTGCTAATGAACTTGAATTTGCATTTCATGAATGCCTGTGGAGTTGTTCACAAGTCTGTTGTGGGTTTTTTTTCCTAAGCTCATATATGTGTGATCGTCTCACCTATGTCGTGAGGTTGATGTCTGCACAATTTTGTTGTTGTTTTAAAAGTCTTATTTCTAATATTATCTGTAGTTAATGTTCATGGCTATTTACTGTGAACTTTAGAACTGGCTCCCACGTTTGGCTAAGTTTTATTCAAATTTATTGTTTGATTCATCATTCTAGCTGCCTTTTGAACCTCTATTGCTTCATGGTTTAATCTTGGGTCTTTGTGGAGGATTGCAGCCAGTAAACGTATAATTTCAAAACCGATGGTGTGTTGGCAGGCTACAGTGTGGACTGCCATTGCCGATTTCTCCATATACAGGAACGCACTGTTATCTCTTCCTACGGGCTGCTGTCCCGACCATTTGACAGATGTAAAGTTGTAATGATGTAGGTGTAAAGCTTTTTCACAATTGCTGCAAGGAATGCAATTCATCCCTTCTGTTTAACAGCAGTCAGTATTTGGGTGATTTGAGCATGCCCTGTATCTTTTGGTGGGTTGTGAAGATGGTTTTATGTTGTATTTTTTCAAGATGTTTACTAATTTTCTCTGGTACCCTTGACATTATGGCAGGATGTGCTCAAGTCACCCAATGACCGTTGCAGACAGAAGGCATGTATTGCATTCCTTCCAGCAATTGTGCAGTTTACATTGGTGAAATGGGCAGGACAGTAACCACTAGGAAGAGAGAACACAAGGCTGCAGTGCATTTCCTGCATACGGAAAAATTGGCAACATCAGCCCACACTGTAGACAGATATAACCAAAAAAACGTTATTGTTGCTGCTTTGCCATTCCCATGTCGCTGTTGTTCATATGCCGTTCTTACCGCAGCCCTGTACAGCGCTTTGTGACCCTCGGGTGAAAAGCGCTCGAGAAATGCAATTATTATTTAAAGATGCGTGTCCTGGCTTCAATCTGCCACAAAGGCCCAAGATTAATAAGTGAAGCCATAAAGATTCCCAAGACAGCAAGAACCACGAATAGCAAACAAGAAATGAGAATAAAACTCAGCTTAACGTGGCAGCCAGTTTAAAGTTCTCATCTCATCTCATTGTCTGAAACCGCTTAGTCCTATACAGGGTCACGGTGAAGCCGGAGCCTATCCCGGCAGGCACAGGGCGCAAGGCAAGGATATACCGACGATGGGACGCCAGTCCATCGCCGGGCACTACGGGGCAATTTAGCCTGCGAGCCAATCAACCTATGTAGCAGCATGCTTTTTGGACTGTGGGAGGAAACCGGAGTGCCCGGCGAAAACCCACGCGGACACGGGGAGAGCATGCAAACTCCACACAGAAAGGCACCCGAGCCGAGAGATTCGAACCCGGGACCTTCTTGCTGTGAGGCAACAGCGCTAACCACTGGGCCACCGTGCCGCCCCAGTTTAAAGTTAACAGTGAATAGCCCAAAACATCAAAATAAAATTATAAATAAGACTTTTAGACCAAGATACCTGTGCATACATCAACTTTGCAACATTGATGAGTGACTGTATCACACACACCTAAGCTTAGGAAAAAACACCCCCCACAGACTGGTAAATAACTCGGCAGGTATTTATAAAATAAAAATTTCAAGTAAATTGATAAATCAGGGGTGGTGTCAGATTAAATTAGTTTGGATTTAAATATACGAGAAACAATGGAAAGTCAATGACATCCTTTCCATTGTCCCTGGAAGGGAGGGGCCCAGAATGAGAGAAGGGCTTGACATTATACCATTATGGTACTGTACTAAATCCTCCACGGAGCATATTTCCACTTTAAATATTATTTCCATATTTAATTTCTGCTTAGATAGTTCATTCTATATGAAATGCTGCATTGTCATTTGCGAGTCATTTTCTCACCCAGTGGATTGGGTTTTGGATTACAGATAATGAACATTGATCTCTGGCAGAATTGTGCAGCCTTTTACACACCTGCCTCTGATTCCTTCAAGTGACTTCTTGGCCACACTGTAGCAGCAAAACTTCCCCACCCATATTGCTTGAAGTATAAAATTTGCTGCATGAGTGTGTTGGAGAGCAAACTCACTGAGATAGTGAAGAATTGGCACGTTTTGTTCACGTTGCAAACTATACTTATTGTCTGTTTTCAGGTAGTGGAGAGTTTACGACAAACATTTTTACGTGACCGAGCCCAAAAATAGAAGTCATCTATAGTGTATAACTGCTAAAACATTTCCAGATTTAAATGCAAATTCAACTATAACGTAATTTGTTTGTATGCGGCCATTGGTGAATGGGTTGAAACCTATCTATTCTCAACAATTGAGATCTATTTTAATATAGGTGGCCATCTGGATTCAAATTCAGGACCTTGGTTAGGCACTTTGAAGTGAGCCACCCAGCTACCTCCATTGCTATGCCAATAAATATAGTAATATTATGTAAAATATAACATTCATAGACACAAAAAGTACTTGCAAATATCCAAACAAAAATCCTAATGCATTCATTCTTTTATTTCCCAGGTGCTCGCGAAGGCAAATTACTGTTATTGCATGGGTATAAAGTAGAGCTATTGAAGTTCGCCATGTGTGTGGTCTGGTTTGAGGATACAGATGCTTATTTCAAACTACATGTAGTTGGAAAGTGTAAGGTCTGGTGCTGAGCACACAGTGGGGCTATTGGTGAGTAATAAGTGCTAGCTGTAGGGGAGGAAGTAAGTTGCGTTAAACGTGCACTAAATTCTTTGCTTCTTTTATTGCTTGGGTTACAGACATTGGCAAACCACTTGTACATTACAAATGTATATTAATAAACATTGCAGCTTCTCGGGTGTAAGAGTCAACAGAATCAAGGGGTGTTTATGATTGATACAGCACCATGTTATTTAGCGGATATCAAAAAATATATTTATATACTCAAGATCATAATATATTTTCTGTGTTCGCTTCCCGACCACAATCAACATCAGTGGGGAGTGATGGCTGATTTGAGCATAGATACCAATGAAGTGTGGTCAGACAACCCCATAATGACATTAGGTAGGCCTTCAGGCAGCAATGGGTCTACCATGGGCTATTTATTATATAAACATAATAATTAATACATTATTTGTAAAGTTATAAATGCTGCTATATCCTTGTGAGATCTGGCTCCAAAGTCAATTTACTGCCTCAACTATTTAACCCCTTCCTTGAGAAGTTGCACACTTTTGTAATGTATAAAGCCATAGTCATTGATGCCACCGTTTGTATAAATAGCAACTTATCGATCCAAACAATGACCATTCGTCCGAGTAGCGAAATGCCATTGCTGGGAATGTTATCTGGCTATATTTATTTAAAACAGTGTGACATTAACTGGCTTGCTGAAACTGTGTGGCTTGTGTTTTTTTACTTCATTTTCAAAAACTCTGGCATTTGGAATGTAACTCTCTCAGGAATAATCGGTAACGGTTCCCGCAGGTGGTGGATAAGAATATTTGTATGGCAAATTCATCCTTTTATCCTTGTTTGAGGGAAACACCTGGACCTGGTCATATCCTATGTTAATGAGAGCAACCGTATGGTATTCATCCTCATAAGCGAATATTGAATGAGGATGACGATGGGGTCCCTGTAGAAGGTTTTTATTTTCCACAAGGCTTGTTTTACTGCGAACAGCCATTATCCAAGTTGTTGTAGCTTGCACACAATTCAGTTACAGTTCTGGTGTGGCAGGACTGAGAGAAGCTGTGGCAGCAGTTATTTGTGCCATGGCCCATGAGTGGCGCTCTAACGGAAAAAGACGGCTCATTTGGAAATGCTCATTCCTTCCACTATGCTACATATCGGCGAGTTCCCGACATGCATTTGAAACTAAAGCTGTGAAACCAGTCTCGTCCGCGAGAGGGTATCCTTGGAATGAGACGTGAGTAAATGGCGGGATAGTAGCTGGTTATATTCGGCAATTAATGCATTCCAAACTTTTAATGTTTGTGCGTTGGTTATGCCAGACCGTCTGTAATAGTGAGGGCATGGTAACTCTTGTAAACATGATGCAATATTCACTAAACTGCAGTGGATATTTGTTAGCATTCCTATTGAAAACTGGCCAAAACGTCGAAAAGCATGCACAAATAACAAAACTCAACAAATTTGTCACTAGCACTGCCTCTGAAAGGAATATGATAAGCAAAATTTCAGGCAGTGATACTTTATCATAGCACATAGAGACCAGAGATTAAATGGCTAATCTAAATATCTAATCTTATCCTTTTCCATGGTGTCGAGTGCATTCCAACTGTTGTCAATTCTATTTCTGGCCTCTGTGTGCTATGCAGAAGGGCTGTTGCCCAAAATGTTACCCATTAAATAAAATATTTTTGCATAAAACGTCAAATCCGACTGAATTTTTTTTTACGTTGGCAAGTGTTATGTAATTAATGTGAATGATATGTCTAACTTTATTTACAGACACAACTGTAAAAACTTTATGCGCATCTATGAAAATGTGTTTTCAGTTAATATTAGGCGCTATTCCCAAGAGCCTTGTTAACTGTACCTATTTATTTACAATTTAAAGGGTTGTGTTATGCTTGCAGATTCATTGTGCCCTAGCAGTCACATATGAAACCGCTTTGATGTGTCGTTATTGAGTTGTGTTTTGTCATGGTGGTACTGCAAGTTATCTTCATATGATACAATGCTTGTCATTTCTTTAAAAAAATATATTTTGTGAAGGAAATGTTTATTTGGAATCTCTGGCACTGATGGTACCATTGTTATTGAAATTGGTGCTGGGCAGGTGTATGCAGAGACTAGTGTTAGTCATGGATAATAGTAGTGCTTATCCAGGAGATTCTTTCATCTAAAGAATACATTTTCATAGATTCATGGAGTGGGATATTTGATCAGTTCCTTATAAAGTATATGTGGGAGTAAACCATAATGCTTGAAGTAAACCCAACTATATGTGGTAATATCACATCAAAATCCACACATGGGTCAAACACATATTCTACCATCTGAAAGCCACCTCGCATAATAGTAGAGCCACTGGGTAAGTTGTCAACCACTCTGTCCAAGAGTTGTATTTCAGGTGTGGGCCACAACGTTCAGCAACGCAATAATCTACTTTATGAATGTTTGTTATCCTAGCATCGTGACCCCCTCTCGTTGCAGGACCTGAGCTCGTTTGCCATGCCGGGGCTGGAGATGGAAGCAAGCAGCAGGGAGAGGGACAGAGGATATTCCCATCAGGTACCAGAGTTACACTTGGCACATACCCATATACACACCTACAGCAGTCACCCGCCATACATAAACAGCCATCACACACCCACAGCCATAACCTGCTCCACCCCCACTGCCATCACCCAATACACACACCCTCAGCCATCATTCTTGGATTAATGACGTGAAAAAATGTTGTACGTTTCCCCAAGCAGTAGTCGCCAACATGTTCTGATTCGGTCACAAACCTTCACCCATGTTGTGCACCGAGAAGAACTCATTAGATTTTTGTCACCATCTTTAGTGCATCAGTTTCCTGAGATGGGTTACCAGATTTTAGCATTGGTGCCTATACGAAAGGTCAAATCACGGGCTTTTAAAATCTACTTGAGAGTTGCGATGGCAACTTTTTCCGAGCATGTCAATGGTTTTTAGTGCTGATAGCGAGGACTAATGACATACTGATGTCACGCCAGTCGACTTCTTTATCTTTGAGATGTAGGTTTTAATGCCCTACACAGTTGTCATTGCATCTAAGTAATGCTCAATTTAAAGTGTGAATTTTTATTTGCATGTAGTTAAAGCCAGATGTGAATCCAAGAGCGCATGTGTCAGCTTTCCTTATTGTCAGTAATGTGTCCACCATTCATTTTAAAAATTTGGTCCCTTTCATTCCACTGTACTTAGTGAGTATTTCCTCCCTATGCTTGTTATGGGGGTTAGTTGACGATATTTCACCACACTTGTTAGTACAGGGTAGTGAAAGTGGAGCTCCCAACAGGTAATTTAGGACTCACCACAGTTTATCGTGGTCACGAATCAACTCTGGTCACTGGGTTCCTAGAACAGTGCACATTGTTCAATTTATATATATATAAAAAAAAACGTGTCAAGGATATATATTTTAATGCCCTGCTTGGGATATAATTTGCCTTTCCAATCCCTGGCTTGTTTACAAAACAAATGTTTTGAGCCAAGTCTGTCAAAGCGTTTGCAGTGTTCTGTAGTAATACTAACAAACAACACACGTCACCTGTATTAGTAATGTGTTACATGATGATTGCTCCGAAAAGCTGCTCTCTTGGGACAGCCGCGTCGATCGTCCCTCTCTCCCCATCGCGACGTTTCACCTCACACATTAGCGGCTTCCTCAGGCGTCTTTAACGTCTGAGGATGCATCTAACGTGTGAGTCGAAACGTCGCGATGGGGAGAGGGAGCGATCGACATGGCTGTCCCGAGAGAGCAGCTTTTAGAAGCAATCATCACTTTGTATATTTTTTGTCATGTAATTTTCACCATTAATATTTCAACTGTGCTATTGGTGCTATTTCATAAGATAATAATAAACCCAGTCAGACCATACTCATACCACCCTGTGTCAGAACAGTCCAAAAAAAAATCACTTCGCAAATCTGCACCTGAATAAACTGAAAACTTCAATAGCCGGGCCGAACTGGGAAATAGACATTTCGGTTGTGGGGGGTGACCAGCATTCTGGAAATGTAATACTCCTTGATTACTTTGTTTTTATTGTGTTGTAACACAAAGGGCATTCTGAATTCCATACAGTGGATAAATTAATCATGTGTGGTTTTAGAATTGCGTGTGGTAGTATGCCTCCATGGTGCTTGCACCACCCCACCGAAATTTGAGACACCAGTGTTTATGAATATCTGTCTGTACCAGATCATATATGTGAATTTTTAAAGTCCTGTCCAAGACACCACCTTCCCTCCTTCGTTCCTACTTGCTCCCTCCCACACATTCGTATGAATGTTATTATCACCACATCCACCTCCCTCAAAGATGTCTGCACCACTAAAATACTTTAGAATGGTGTATAATAGATATTAATTGTATACTTTTATCGTATTTTTGTAAAGCTGTTCGGTTGCAATACGTTTTTACCACATTGGCATTTTTATGATAAACATGCTGACAATTATCATTATTGTGTGATATTATTTCATGTCGTCTGAACATCACGAGTGGATTAGTCCATGAGCCCAGACCATGTATTTCACTTACTACCACCTCGAGTAGCATAATTGTCGATTGGTTTCAGTTTAGTTGTGTGGCTTTCAATTTTTTGAAATGGGCGGGAGGGGGTTTAAGATGGTCAGTAATTCACGTTTACTAACGGCGTAAATAAATCAGTATATCTAATAGATGTGCTGCTTTAGGTTGTACTTTATTATTTTGCTACAAACATTGGACTGAATGAACTTAGAATTTCATACCCAAGGATTTCTTTGAAAAATAACTGTAGCTTGCCTGTAGGCTGGTTTGACATTGTTGTACTCCTAAATGGTTGACAGAGTAAGCCCTTTGTTGCAGTTCGTATGTCTACTCAACTGAGGCAAAATATTTAAATTACATGCAATAATATAACGTTTTTACAGACTATACTTACACCCAACCACGGTTATCAATACATTGATATCGATACACATTTGATTAAATCTATAACACACTTTTTGAATGGCCAAACGGGAAGGCAAACGAGAGGAATTCCTTGGTCACTTGAACTCCATACACCCAAATATCAAGTTCACCATGGAAACAGAAAACAATGGCCAAATCCCGTTCTTGGACATACTGGTGAAAAAAAAAAACACAAATGGGACACTCAGCCACGCTGTACACAAGGAAACCACACTTACGGACAGGTATTAACATGTAGAGTCTCACCATCACCCGAAACAGAAACGGGGGATACTGCACAGCTTAGCCCATCGGTCTAAACCAATACCAGAGAAACATCTAAAAGATGAGCTACGCCATCTACAAGAAGTACTACTCAGCAATGTATACACAAAAACCGAGATCTAACATGCCATAAAGAGATAATCACAATAACAAATCCATGAAAAGGAGGAGGAAGATACTAAAACCTGCGCTTTCCTGCCATATATGAAGCGCACCACCGACAAAACCAGCATATATCTAGAGAAATACAAGATTAAAAAGTCTTCACAACCCATCAGAAGATACAGGACATACTCAAATCACCCAGCGTTACAGTTACAGACAGAAGGCGTATATTGCATGACTTGCAGCAACTGTGAAGAAGTGTACATCGTGCAATCAGAAAGAAAAATAGCCACAAAGAAAGAACACGAGACAGCAGTGCATCTGTTGCACATGGATAAATCGGTAATGGCAGCCCACAGTGTAGACAAACAACACAATCGATTTTGGCAAGGTGTGTGTATTGGCTGATATCTGCCACAGTGGCCCAAGAATAATCTGTGAAACAATAGACATTCACAAGACAGAAAAAAACATGAACTGCAAACAAGAAATGAGAATAAAGCTCAACCAAACCCAGAAAGCTAGTTTTTTAAAATGAACAGTGAACAGCTATAAAACACTGAACTATGGACAAAATGAGAGCACCCACCACGTGCTTGGCTAACTGGGCAGGCATTCATGAAATAACAAATTGGTTGGAGAGTCATAGGCAGAACTGGATAAGTTAATTTGAATTCTAATATGCGAACAAGACAGTGGAACCCCTTTCAAATGGATCCCCCCCCCTCTCTTCCATTGTCCCTAGAAGGGAGGGCTGCTGTAGAGAGGAGTGACTTAACAAATAAATAGTAGTCGTACATATGACTCACACACAACGCCTGAGGATGCCTAGAATTTGGGATGTTAAACATTGTGAAGGAGAGAGGAGCGATCGACGCACCTATTTAAAAAAAACAGCTTTTGGAAGCAATCAGCATGCATCGAGTCATGAAAACCTGGATTTGTACATTTTTACAAACCTTTAAGAAGTCACACGACTTCAGTTAAGAGTGTATTTTTATCCCCATAACATAGTCATTACAAACCATAATACATAGCCACTAAGTAAGAGAGGGCCACGAAACACTCATGCCACTCGAAATTGCCTGTACTTGGAGTTTCCATAGTTGTTGAGTATCAGTGTTCGTGACCTAGGATGCTAATTACAATGACACTGCTCATGCTGCACTGCACTTGTAACATACTCTCTATGTTGCAATAGCCGTGCTGGTGGGGTTGCAGCTGTATGCTGTTAACCCTGGTTATAAGTAGCACAATCCAGGCAGGACCCATGGGTGTTTATGCCACTTGCAGGATGAAATGCACATGCTTTCTTGTAGACGCAGAATGGCAGAGGTTTATTAACGTCGCCTCGGTGTACTTTACAGGCACCTGACTTGGCAAACAAGAATTTATGCTGTATTTTGCTAACAGTCTCTGCGAATGGGTGACCAGAGTTTTGCTTTACTGTGGAGACTTCACGTAGAATAGGGAAGGAATCAAAGCAAAAGGGATGGATGAAGAATGATGGAAGTGATGTTGCAGAGAAGTTGCCAAAGTCACAGCCACATTTTATACTGTAGAACGTATTGTGTTTCTTGTAAGAGGGTATTGGATCGTGTTTTATTCAACAAAGCATTTGAACTATTACGAATTGCCCTCAGTGCCCAGTGATGGACTGGCGTCCCATCGTGGGTATGTCCCTGCCTTGCACCCTGTGTCTGCCGGGATAGGCTCCGGCTCATCTTGACCCTGCACAGGACTAAGCGAAATTGAGACGAGACACTTGTACATTATGAAATGGTTTGAATTACTCTTTGAACAAAATTATAAAGGCTCTAAGTGAGAATTTGTATATACAATCGCCAAAGTTGTCCCCAGCGGTATGCATAACTTGGTATGAAGCTAAATTGCAAACTGCGTGTATGTCCTGTCTTACTTTATTGTAAAAATCAAGATTCTGGCTGCCTCGTCAGATGAGTGCAATTAACACTGTTTTCCTGGTAGTGTTCAGTGCCGATATTGCGCTGCTGTTGCAATACGCTCGCAGCACGCCAGCACATAATTCATTCCGTGTGCATCAAGCGACGAATAATCCAGCGCTTGTTGGTGGGTGGGGGGAAGAGCGCCATGTGTCGGAGCCCCTGAGCGGCAAAATAAGCAGCGCTGGCGCAGTGTGCACCGGCAGCACGGTTTGCCACAGGCCGCATGAGTGAGGAGTGTGGGGGCCGTATGTGCGACGTTCCGGTGCCACGTGTGGAGCCAAGCACAGTCTCTGCTACCATGCGCATGCAGAGCTCCGTAAGCCACTGTTTGCCAGTACACGCAGCACTGTATGCTCACCAACACTCCATCGGCGGGCACACGGCACGGCCACACCACCGCCACACATATGACGGCTACTGCTTGGCACCAGCAGCACAACACATAGCACCACCATGCATCGCGACACATGGTTTGTCGTGCTTTTGTCTGTAGAAAGTTTGCCGTCAGAAATGTTGTTCACTTTGTCAATTTTAGAAAGAGCAATTAAATTCTTAAACTGTTTTGTTTAAGGATTTTTATGAGAATTGTTCTCGGGATGCTCTTTTGGAAAAGCCATATCGAGCATTCATCCTCTCCTTCAACAGTTTGTTAATTTAGATTTCACGACTCTTTAATTTTATGTATGCTGGCATTTAATTTTCACGATGAAATGTTCACGGCCATCATAAGTGTACTGCACCTAAGGACTTGAAACCTTGCGTTCGTATTCTGTCACGTGTTTTTTCCATTAATGTATATTTTTAGAACCCTATTCTGAGGCGATTGTCATATATTTGCCTTAATTTGTTTTTTTTTCCATTGAGTGCATCCATTCCTTGATTCGCATGGCCTAATCGAGTTTATTTCCTCGTTTCTATTTTCCATAAAGACTGCTTTTCCTTCCCTTGCTTTCTATAATGATCGTTGCAACTTTAGCGGTTAAGAATGTGATAATGGTGATAAAGGTATAATTGTATTGACTTTAATAATTATTCTTTTTTGCCCTCTCATTAGGTTTATTAGGGCGGCACGGTAGCCCAGTGGGTAGCGCTGTCGCCTCACAGCAAGAAGTTCCTGGGTTCGAATCTCGGCTCGGGTGCCTTTCTGTGTGGAGTTTGCATGTTCTCCCCGTGTCTGCGTGGGTTTTCGCCGGGCACTCCGGTTTCCTCCCACAGTCCAAAAAACATGCTGCCGTATAGGTTAATTGGCTTGCAGACTAAATTGCCCGCAGTGCCCGGTGATGAACTGGCGTCCCATCGTGGGTATATCCCTGCCTTGTGCCCTGTTCCTGCCGGGATAGGCTCCGGCTCACCGTGACACTGTACAGGACGAAGTGGTTTCTGAAAATGAGATGAGATAAGAACCGGTTTATTATTCATGTCAGAATCAGCTTTTATCATTCGTCGCCAGGTATCGCGTTTACATGTCTCTTGGCTGTTGTGATGTTCCACCTTTTGCATTCCAGGACGTGGGCCGCAGAAGAGTGGAACGCTCCATGAGTAATGACAGAGACTCAGGCTTGCCACCACAGTCCCCCACCTCCCCGTTAAGTCCCCGTGGCGCCGAAGGATTCACGAGTCCTTCCTCTCCGCGGCACAGACCCAACTTCGCTGGTCTCATCCGCCCTGGCCATTACTACAGAGAGAGGGGAGCAATAAAGGAGTCCCAAGAGAAGGACTCCAGCCAGGCACAGCAGCAGTTATCCACGTCACCTTTGGGAGCACGGTTGCCGAACCGCAGCAAGAAAGGTGGGTCCAGAGTCTTGGTGTGTGCTGTTATTGAGCTTGCACTTATAAACATCTCATCTCATCTCATTATCTGAAACCGCTTAATCCTATATAGGGTCACGGTGAGCCGGAGCCTATCCCGGAAACACAGGGCGTAAGGCAGGAATACACTCGACGACGGGACGCCAGTCCATCGCCGGGCATTGCGGGACAATTTTAGTCTGCGAGCCAATCAACCTATCCAGGAGCATGCTTTTGGACTGTGGGAGGAAACCGGAATACCCGGCGAAAACCCACGCGGACACGGGGAGAGCATGCAAACTCCACACAGAAAGGCACCCGAGCCGAGAGATTCGAACTCGGGACCTTCTTGCTGTGAGGCGTCAACGCTAACCACTGGGCCACCGCGCCGCCCACACACAAAGTATTTTTTATTTTATAAAGGAACGATGGATTGTGTCAACGACCCTTAGTCAAGATAATTACCTCTCAAACTGACCCTGTAACAACAGCACCATCTGGCAAACAAACACAAACACAAATAAACAGGATTCCTGTAATCTTGCATATGTTTGAGCGAAAACACGCACAACAGCGCTGGTACACTCACATGGTCATATGTACGCCCCCACACATTGGCATGCTGTGCGTTTCTGAAAACAAACACATTGTGCAATACATAATACTTGGATTTAGTGTTTTCCCCACTCACCCGATCTCTCAATACCTCACATAGTTATAAAGTGTGATTCTTTACTGCCATATATTGAGCAGGGGTTTGGCAAAATGTTCATTCTGGTTTTATGGGATACAACTCATTTGACTGCTCTTCAACTAATGTTAAAGAGTGTTCATGCATTGGCTCTGCCCGTTTGTCTTTAAAGAGCTATTCGTCAACACTTGTAAAGTTGATCGAAATAAATGACATTTTACTACACAGTTGTGTTTGCTCTTGGGTACATAACATATAGACAATTGTGCGATTTAACAAAGCGTTGACCAAAATGCCTTTATAATAAATCTAATTTGTAATGCACACGTATTTTGTGAACCACATACGCGTTGACAAATCCGGTGGTGCAAAGCCTGGCTCAGTGATATTGATGCGTGTTGGTATAAAGCTGAGTTTTGTGGAGGTTTGTTTTTGATGGTGGGGGATTTGTTTTAAGGACATTGCCGTGGCAGAGCATTCCAGGTTGTAGGTGTGGCGACGGGGAAACGGCATTGTGTGAAGGTTGTGTGTGAGCAGGATGTGTCAAGTAGTGCACAGGATCGTATTGAGGTGAGTGGCCGGAGTAGTGTCGTGAGGTACTCTGGGAGTCCTGTGTGGTTTGCGCGGTGCATGTCGGTGGTATTTTGTAAGTTATGCAGTGGTGTATGGGGAGCCAGTGCAGTGTCTTGGTGGAGTTTGTGGTGGATCGATGTAGAGGGCAGAAGTTGAGGACTGCACATGCTTGTTTTTTTTATAGGCACTATAGTTTGGTGCACTGTTTACAAATGTCTGAGAGGATTGCGTTCTGCAGTAAGATGCCATGCATGAATACAATGTAATAGATTTGTATAGATAATGGCAGTACAGGAAATATAAATGTGCAAACGGATGTACAGATGTCGATTTCCACGTGCTCAAACTATGCTGGCCACATTTAGGAGCAGTGCCATGGGCAAGGTGTCCCCTTATGCTTAGCTAGTGCTGTTCATACTTCGCGAGGCATCATGCCAGTTCTCCCTAACCTGTGCTCTGAGCACCGGTGGTCCCTAAGGCCAGAGAAAGTAGTTCCATGGAACTGTTATAGATACAGTTTTTGACCAAAGTCCCATGTTGTTTACCACGTGGTGGTTATGGAAAGTTTTTGATGGTTGACCGTTTCATGGGTCGATAACGTTTGTAAACCACTGACTGGATGAGACAACGCTGCTCCTCCCCCTGTTGGTGGAGATGTGAATTGCCGATCAGCAGATACAGACGCTCAAAAGCAATCGCCTCCTGGTGCTCGTCTATTCCCCCACTGAAAACCCAGCTTCTCCTTAATTCAATCTGCAATATGAAACAATTGTTGTAAGTTGAGTTGCCAATTGATTAAAACATTCAGCACGATGAGTGGGGGATGTACTGCCAAGATCTGATGAGATGGTATTGATCGCATCACCGCTTCATGTACAAAGCTGACGAAAATGTGTGCTGACTAATAGCACTTAAACTTTGAGTCTTAGCTGGGTAAAGTATGGCTGCTGTGTTCTTGTCATACCCGTAACAGGACATGGCCAGGGTGGGACCTCGTCTGCTGTGGCGTCATTGTCCTCATCCCGCCCTCCCCGCGTTGGATTCCCGCTAGAGGCATATGACCATGAGCCGAAACGGCCGGAGTTCCGCCGCCGCTCATACTCGTCACCTCCCGAGCCCAGCCAACGCCCACGTGCCGCCACACTGGTCAGTTAGGAACACGTTCTGAATGGCTGATAATATTAAATGCGTTTGGCATGTACACGGGAGGAGACATGGAGCACACACATCTGTAACATTTAGATGCTATACTGTGTACGTATATGGTGTCCATTCAAAACACTTGTACATTTTTTTGGTGGCTACAAATGGCAACAAGTGTTATGCTTGTGTAAAACATGTCATCTTATCATATTTTTCACAGGTATAGGATGCTTGTATAAACTTGGCAGCTGTTTTGTTACTTTTGCAGTTGGTGTTGAGTAATCACAGAAACATGGCAGAGTGGTGGCAGAGTGGTTAGCACATGGCTCATGGACCTCGTGACCGGCTTTTGATTCCGATATCCGAACCAGGTGGTGGCTGCTCTCACCCCCTCCCCTCACGCTTAAATCTTTGAATCTTTCATTACAAATAAAATTGTAATGACATAATAGAACAGACTCTAAATCCCACCTGGTCCTACCCACCACTTGGCTTTGAGAAGACACAGGGCTATATTATCGACTTTGTTATGGTTTATATATAGCAACAGCCGGCATCCAGATAAATATTAATATTTTAAAAATTAGTAGTTTATAAACGTTTTTGAAACAAGATATTTAAATTTTCCCTTGTATATTTGTTAATGATCCATTGATTTTTTTTCTATTTACTATTACATTATTTAGCTGTCTTCTATTACAGATTAATCTTTTTAGGGCCCAAGACAGCACAATTTGGGGATTTCCCATCTCTGAACTATCGTATAATATTCCATTGGAAAAAAAATATATTATTGGTTTTGTCACAACTTGAATAATGGAACAGTACTCCTGTTTATTGATGACGGGTTCAGTTTCTATAGGAACGTGAAGAATTTGTAGCAGCATCTATCCCTGACCAGGGTGTGAACTTCAAACTTCTCATCGCAAACCAACTGGCAGGCTTTAAATTAAAATATAAAAAATATGGAAAAATGACACTTGCAGATGTAAGTGTTATTTGCTTTTAATTATGTCGTCATAATTAAAATGTGCTATTTATTATATAACACCATGGTTGAGTGAAGAAATTTTCATGGTGTAACCATGCCAAAGGGCTGCCAATTCCATAATATTTTTACTTGTATTAATCTCTAGGTCCTGGGTAAACAGAAAAAAAGTTTAGTTTTCAAGCCTTCTTTATTCCCAGGTTTATTAAACATATGCATTAGCCTGAGCTTAATTTCTGAAATGTTGTGCAATTTAATAACACACTCGCACATGATCTGGAAGATTTCGGCCATTGTTGGCTAGATTCGTTTTGAGCTGTGCTGCTTGTTGGCTGTTGGTAGGGGTAGGGGTGGGAAGGGGTTGGCAGATAAATTGTCAGGAATGTGTCTGCTTCTGTGTTGCTTAAGGAGAGATCCCTTTATCTCACCACTGAGCAACTCTGGGTGCTGCGGCTCATGCTTTATTTATAGCATTACTGCTGCCTCCTGATTGGTCGGATGCCCCTTGAGCAGAGGTGTGGTGGCACGTGTGGACTTTGGACTGTGGGGTTGCAGGGAGCCGCTTCCTTTGTCACTGTTGCGCCGAGCAGCTGAGTCTTGCCGAATCTCATCATACACAACTGGGGCAGCGTTCGCCGAGTTTTTATTGACGCGCTGTACGGAAGAGTTGCTGTACGCATGTTCTCCTCTTTTTCTTGCTGTGACCCCCAAAAGAGTGTTGGCAAAGTGTTTGGCGTGTTGTGTGCATTGTGTGCGTGTGGCACATGCCTTCAGGGCCGTGTCATGTGCTGTTAATAGTGCGCTGCGGTGTCGTCGGCAAAAGGGTTGCATTTGTATTAAGTTGTACGTGTGTTTCAAAAGTGCACATTCACTCTTGGTGGCTGGTACTGTGTGTGGTAGGAGCATCGCTTGGCTGACAGGTCAGAAATAATGCTGGAGAAGCTGACCCTGAAGGAAATGGGTGAGTTGTTCCTGTGACTTGTTGATCGCACAATAAAACCACGTTCGTTTGTGAGGGCCATACTCAGTTCTTGTTGGTGTTTTTAACACATGAACTTGAAAATAAAATATAGTTTTTTTCAAGACACTTTTATTCTGAATATTAATTGATAACACTGCCAATGCACTGATTTATGGCAAACGTCCCAAACACTTTTTACTGTCTTATGTCATCTGTGTTCATTAACATGGCAATAGGGAGTCAAGTAGAACTGACTCGCCGACTGGCTATAACCTGTGCAGTTGATGGCTAGTGGCTGCGATGCATTTATAATGATGTGGAAGTGCTATATTTGGCCTGCGACTGACATTGGTGCCACCATATACACAATGAATAGCACAGCGTGGTGCCTGCATGGTGTTTCTTGTGTTACTGTTAGCCTCTCCATGAACTCTAATACAATGTTTGTATATTGACGAATCTCTAAGCCTCTTTCAGGAGCACCCAGTATGGGAGGCTTGACATTTCCATGCTCCCTTAACAGGCAGGCTTGCCCTGTGTGTAAATCGTGCCTACTAGAAGCCCAAGTGGTCACTGCTGCTGTGGTGTATTATTAGCCTGCCACTTCACAGAGTGAAAAATAATGCAATGCGGAGTCTTACATGTTAATTTAACTTGTCTAATTAACTCTTTATAGTATTTAAAACACAATTTTTAGACATGGGAATTTGAGTTTAAAGTCACGCTTACCTTTTTGAAAAGTTAGAGTTGACTAACTTTATGAAAATGTTTATTGTCTTGACGTTTTAGAATGTAATCAACCACTTACAAAGTGTTTGCTTTAAATGCACATATCATACAGATGACATTTTAATGAGTAATGCACAAATGTTAAAGGTATGGAGCAAAAATCCCACTGCATCAGCACTTTCCATGATTTCATAGAGTGCACTTTATTTAGTGAGTGTCATATTGTGACCGTGTGCACATTTTTACATTTGCGCAGGTGCTGATGTTGTATATTTTGTTCTTAATATTGTAATATGACTTTCCTGCAGCCCTCCCCTTAACTGTTATTGCCATGCATTAGGTACAGTCAGCTATTAAGGTTGACAAACCTGCCTGGCCATTTCCCATTTTATAGGCATGCCCATGTAAGAAATGTAGTTGCCATCAGTGCATGAGGAATAAATGGCCTCATGTCTGAAAGCAGACAAATGGACAAACGGCTCTTGTCCTAAAAAAATCTTGTCACCTAAGCCAGCTCAATGCATGTTTATCCCATCAGGCTCTTCTATTATATGCTTACAAAGCTGACTTACTGGAAATGCATTAATCTAGAAACGGCATGTAGGGCACAACATATACATGTTATTATCAAAATGCTTAGACAGAAAAATGGAAAATCATTTAACATCCCAAAATTCTCACGAAATTATGTGTATGAGATGTAAAAAAGTATTCATGGTATGCTGTCATGGGACAATCTGTCACTGCCTTGATGTGATATTCCACATAACAGTACAACGAATGCAGACATGCTATTATGACACCAGAATTAGCATGGCATATTAATTAATGGCTCTATAAAGGCAATTACTATTATTATAATGTAAAACCTAGCCAGCAGAACAAAGAGAAAACATAAGGATCCCACGTACAGCTTTGACAGACTTTTGGGGCAAGTGTTGGCCAATTCTGCTCAGAGAGGAGTATAATTTATATATATTAGTCTGGATGTTCAGTTACGATTCTCAGAAGTATTGTCATTTCATAATATTTGTAAATGGTAATACTCCTTGCTTGTAGGGATTGTATCTTATGAACATGTTGGGTGCCTTGTTTTGTAATTGGTATACGTGCGTGAATGGTGCTGGCTTTGTGTTTTACAGAGGGTTCCCCAGACACGGTGTACGTGAGGTTCATGAAGTCACGCAAGTGCTATGACATTATTCCCACCAGCTCCAAGCTCGTCGTCTTTGACATCTCCTTGCAGGTCACATTGACCCACATAACTGCACATTGTAGTGCCTTTATCTCTACGTGTTTACTCCGTCATGTCTCCTGTCTCTCTTGAATACTTGTTATGTTTACAGAGTACATGTTTTATATCTTGTCAGCATCCCCTATTATCTTAACTTATCAATCTCTATTATGCATTCATGCAAAATGCATCTGTATTCACTCTTTATATAACTATAACAACAGATATAATTATTGATTTCCATAGCTGTTCAGAATGCCTGATCATGTCTTCAATGTGGAGGGTGAAATGTCGTGAAGGAGAAAAGAGTGCTCGACACTGCTATCCTGAAAGAAAAGCTATGGAGTGCAATTCTCATTAATGAAGCTATGAAAATCTTCATCACAATTAACATGAATTCATTGATTGATGCAGCATTCCTAGGCTAGTGTGTGAGTGCATAGTCATCTGGTATTAGGTGTGTGCTGCATTGTCATACTGGCATGGTGATGTGTGCTGCAGGTGAAGAGGGCTTTCTTTGCCCTGGTCTCCAATGGAGTGAGAGCAGCACCTCTTTGGGACAATAAGAGGCAATGTTTTGTGGGTAATAAATGCAAGCACATATTTTCTTACAACAACTAACAGAATACATGATAGCTCATTGACTAGCCTAGTGGTGGATTGGCAGACAATTGAGGAAACTTGCCCAAGACGATGATCACCATAGAAATGAAGCAATGAGATTAGCTCATAAGCAGGAGGTGTGGAGGCTGCTTGACAAGGCCTTCATTTGGCAGCGGATTGATCATGGCTGATGAGAAAAAAAGCATAAAAAAAGATGAGAAATAGGCTCTCAGGTTATTGTATAGGTGGTATATGTACAAGTAGTTGTTCCCCATTTAACAGAAGTGATACAAAGTTGATTGAGCAATCCCTTAAGATTTATCATTTCACCACACTAATTTTACCTAATTTTATCTCATTAATTTCATTGAATTGATGTGCCTTCCAACTTTATATTTTGCACTGTGTTTCGATAGACCATAGAAAATGTTTGAAATGTATGTTTTTTGGAGTGCAGCAGTTTTTGAATTAGTTTACATGAAAGTGTGTTTACAAGTTGAGATCATTTACAGGTTGGTGTAATACCTTGTTGCTGTTTTGGTGGCTTGAGTTTTAATGGTCACTTTTTTTCACAGGAATGCTGACAATTACAGACTTCATTAACATTCTCCATAGATACTACAAGTCTCCAATGGTAAGACAACTCTGCAGCCTTGCACAACCATAATAAACAGTGATTGCCCTCCTTACTGGACACAGATATATATGTAATTACCACTTTGTGAACATTGTGTGGTTAGACTTGTACATTTCACCACTGTCCTTGATCTTGTCATGCAGATGAATACAATCATTAGGTTTTTTTTTCAGGAAAGATCATTATTTTTACCAGGGCAGTGAATTGTACCAGCTTTTTGTACATTTAAAGTCGTGCTGCTCCTGGTTGCTGAATTCCATGTGACCAACCATTCGATTAACGGGACCTCTTTTATAACCACATAGAGCGTGGGGATGGTAAGAAGTATAAACTGTGGTTTCTGGTTTGCAGGTGCAAATTTATGAACTGGAAGAACACAAGATCTCAACGTGGAGAGGTAATTGGTGTAAAACGCTGTCAAAGTGCACCTTGCTGCAAAAATAATGTTAACTCAGTTAAGCCATTGTGTAGTGTGCCATGCTTCTAAACTTGAATAGCTTTCTGGGCTGTGTTGGCAGTGGTGTTGAAACAATAGCTAGAAATACTCTTTTATTTCCACTAACGATACTTTATTACTTAAAACATTACAATTAGCAGTGGCTGTTATTTTCTGAATGCAAGGTGATGGCAACTGGGTGTATGTTTGATGTCAGTATCTGTACCTGTTTAATCCTGTGTAAAGGGTTATGGGGGGCTGGGGCCTATCCCGCAAACAGAGGGCACAAGGTGGGCTATACCCATGGTGTGACGCCAGTACATTATAGGGCCCTTTTTTGTGGGGCAATTAATTTAGCAGGCCAATTAACCTAGACAGCAGCGTGTATCTGGCAGATTATTTTTATTTAATCGCACATGACAGTTGATATTTTCTAACTTCGTGATGTTCTTTGATTCATTGTACCTTTTGTGCCTCTTGAAAATTCAATGTTAATCTACTGATGATACGCCGAGAGAATGTTTTTTCTGTCACATTGAAAAGTAAATAATCTGCTTTCACATATCCAAGTCCTTCATTGTTTGTCCTAGTACTTATGATCTTGAAAGTTATGCATAGTCGGTACTTTTAACACTTGCAGCATGTGGTGCCTCAGTTGTGTTTGTTTTTACAGAAGTTTACCTGCAAGACTCATTCAGGCCTTTGGTCTCCATATCTCCAAATGCAAGGTATATCCATTGCAAAAAGTTTCACTGACTACTGGTCTATTCATTGGAGCCATTGCTCGCCCAAGAAAAATAGTTCTGGATTATGCAATACTTTTACAGTCCAGTGAAAAGAAGCCTCTTTTTCTCCTGGTGACCAGGATGAACAAAGTCAAAATATATTTTGCTGCAAACACTGGTGGATAAATGACTAAGCAACAATTTGAATCAATGAAATCCATTTTTTTGGGTCAGGTCACGCAGAAAATTATAAGTTATAAAATAGTGTCGTTTAACCCTCCACCACCCGACACGACCAATCAGCAAAGGGTTGTCACGTTGAACAGAAGACGCGCCAATTTCTTTACTATCTCAGCACACCGGTGTGTTGAAAAGCGACCCCACAATATTTAACAAAACATTTATACGACGTTTCACTGACAACAACGTCCAGCATCATCAGGCACCCGCGCCAACAACTGGTCGGGCAGATCTAATGGCCCGCAAACCGTTTCCGGGTCGGTTTATATGGGGGTTGTGATGTCACCACCCACGTGATCAGGCGCCCCGGGACACAATGGACAATCTGGTTTATTAGTTGTACAAGCAGGTGTTTCGGGTTAATTGAGTTATTCAGACAAAGGGTGCGAGCGATGTCTGATAACCCTGGTCATGAGGTGTTGTGCGAGGGATTATGTTGGGCAATGATGTGTGTGCGATGGTTAGTTTGTTAATTGATAATGCGTTTCCAAGCCGCACTTAATTTGTAGCTATCGGAGCGATTAAAATTGTTCTTATTTTTCTCAATTTCAATTGACTCACGGATCAGTCTTGGCCAGTAGTGGTTAGTTTTACATAAGATGTCGACATTGTCAAAGTCAATTGTGTGGTTATTTTGGCAAGCGTGTTCCGCAACTGCCGACATCTGGGTTTGATAATTTTTAATGTTTCTTTGGTGTTCTTTTAAGCGTGTGCTAATGTTTCTACCCGTCTGGCCAATATAGCATTTGCCACACGAGCAGTTAATGCGGTAGACTCCCTCTGTGGAGAGTTTGGGTAGTTTATCTTTGACACTAGTTAATGTTCCTGCGATTGTTTGTACTGTGCCAAATCTTACTTTAATTTTTAGTTTTTCCAGAATTCTGGCTATTTTATCAGTTACTCTGGCAATATATGGTAGTTTAATTGTTTTTAATTACATAATCATCCTCAGTGTCTATGATGTTTGGCCTATTTTTATTAGTTAGAGCTCTTTTTATTTGTGCATTGCTATAGCCATTCAATTGAAGAGCTTTCTTTACATGTAGAATCTCATTTTTTTAAGCTTTTAGCATCAGATACTATTTTTGCCTGCCTGGTGCATGAGAGTTTTAGCGAGAGCCAATTTCTGTGAGGGGTGATGGTGCGATTGCACGTTCAAATAAGCGTCGGTGTGTGTGGGTTTACGGTAAACACTGTGATATTTTATTATTTGAAATCCGTCTGAAGACAATTTGAAGCTGACAAAGCATACAATATGGTGATGTAACCCACACAATGCTAGATCACCTTTATATGCCCATAATTAGTATTCAACTGCACCACTCGTACTTATTTTTGTGAGATCCAGGTGAAATTCTGTGCCTGTGGTATTATGAATAATGGAACTTTGGCCACTGGGATTATAGCTCAGTGCCTGAACTATTGCATTATTTTCCTCTCTAAGAATGTACACATGTATATTCACACGCATGAACAGCAGCTGCAATTAACCACTGTGTTGTGTAATGGTTTTCCGGACCCTGCTTGCAGTGTCTTTGATGCGGTGTACTCGCTCATTAAAAACAAAATCCACCGACTGCCAATACTGGACAACGCGGCAGGGAATGCGCTCTACATCTTGACTCACAAGCGAATCCTCAAATTCCTGCAACTCTTTGTGAGTGACCCCTGTGCTTGTGTGTACTCGCGTAGCTGGCAGAGACATTGATTTTCCTGTGTCCACTACTCTGCCAGTAATTACATCTTATTCTACACCCAATATTTATTTTATGCATTTTCTCGCGGTGTCCCGTTTCCATGGCTTGTGTGGTCAATAAATTAATATCTTGTGGATTGCTGGGCATATTCTTTAAATTGACATGTCCCGATACCTTGTATTTTTATGTCTAGTTTGTACTGAAGTTCTGCAATTATGTGCAGTGTTCTGTCGCTCTAGCGATTTAATTACCTGTGGCACAGTCTGGCCGTGTGCTTCTGTCCAATGTGCCCTGAAGTATGCCCCCAGGTTCTGAGGTCCTGAGGTCTGCAAAGGCTACTTCTTAGCCATGGTACAATGCATTATTAAACTTTAACATTGCTGAAGCAAGGAAGAAAAAAAAATCACACGTGAGATTACGTGCACAAGATTGCATAACTTACTCGAGGTGGTGTTTGTGAAATACAATTTGGTATGTACTGTATTTTAGTTCATCGGTATTTACTCTGTAAAAGGTGTGACTATCATTTTACGGGGTTGGTGTGTGTGTGAAGCTAAGGAATGTACATGCCTCATTTTATCTAGTGTTTGAATGTGGTCATTTCTATATTTAATTTTTAGGCATAGTTAAAGAATAGTTGTTTTTTACTAAATCTTGACCCTTTTTTGACCACAAACTGGTTGCATTTGCTATCAAAATATTTGCACTTCTAAAGTGCTTCCCCCCGAGGGTCACAAAGCGCTGCACAGAGCTGTGGAGGGAACAGCATCTCAACAACATCATCAGAGTAGATCAATTTAAGTAAAATAATGGCTATAAATCAATGAAGCACATAAAATAACAGATAAAATAATTGTTCAACAAATAACGGAAGGAATAAGTGTTCTTGAGCAGGTGCAGGTCAACAGCAAGCCATCATATAAGTACAAACTGAGCAGCATCAATAGTCCTAGCCAGAGGACTTCAATGCCTTATGGAACAAGTGAGTCTTGAGACGGGATTTGAATATGCCCAGGGACTCAGCTGACTGAAATTCCAATGGAAGGAGATTCCAGAGTCTGGGAGCAGTGCGCGAGAAGGCGGTCACCCGTCGAACGGAGGTGCGATCTGGGTACATGCAGCAAGCCCATATTGTCGTTTTGAGGAAAGTGCATGAAGTAGGTCACGGATATATATTGGAGCAGCGCCAGTGAGAACCTTGTAAGTGAGGAGGATCTTATATTCAATCATGTTTTTAACCGATCGCCAGTGGAGAGACATCAGCACTGGGGATATGTGATCGTGGATAGGTGTGCGGGTGAGGACTCTAGCAGCCGCATTCTGCACTCGTTGGAGATGATTACGAGGTAGGCAAGGATGCCAGGGAGTAATGCATCGCAATCATCGATTCGTGAAGACATGAACGTGTGGATTGGCATTTAATTGCTTTTATGAATACTCAATCGCGGGTTGTGTCTGATGGTGAAGGAATAACAGCACCTTATTTGCCCATGGTTTTGGCACTTCCTCAGTTTGTCCTGATCATGGCCTTGTTGGCATTACTTTCTCTGACTCTCTTCTTGCTGTGCTTTGGCTGACAGGCAGGGGAGATGCCCAAGCCGAGCTTTATGAGTCAGAGCTTGCAGGAGTTGGGTATCGGCACATATAAAGACATTGCGGTGGTGAGCCCCAGCACGCCCATCATCAAGGCGCTCGGCATATTTGTCGAACGCAGGGTGTCCGCTCTCCCCATTGTAGATGAAGATGGTACGTTCGCACCCCACAGCAAACACGGACCCCACAACACCAGTTCTCACCTGCAGTGGCAACACTTGGTTGATTCTAGAGATATTGTACATGTGGGACACCCACCAAGGTGTGAGCACAAAATTAAACGAGCTGATTGGTGAGGACTCTGTGCGAACTTGAAGTTCTATTGTGGATGTAGAGAGGATATATCTGGCAGTTGGTTCCTACATGCAATATGCTCAAAGGTATTTGGCAAATATCCTAACAAGACTCTTCCTCAGTCAGTCTTTATGTAATAATGCTGGTTCATTGGTGATAAAAGTTGATCTCTCTTTTCGCAGTCGTTACAAGGTTAGTGTATCCATGCCCTGCAGGCTGCCTACTTGTTAGTTAAGAACTGCTTTGTTTTACCTTTCAAAATCCTGCTATGATTTACATGTTCGTCAAGCCACCTCCTGTCATCAATGTGCATATACGTACCCTGCAAAGAAATCCAATGGGTTGCTTCACCACTTTGTTAATAGGATGTCATCGTAATGTTAAAATGATTGCCGCTAAACTGCCCTCCACTTTCATTGTGTGCTATATGACTTATTAAATTGCTTACAATATATTTAGTTTGCTAATTAGTAGCGCTTCAACCCTAAGACTAAACTTTTGGTTATAAAGTTAGCGTTAGCGGCAAATGTTGGAAATTTACATGGTTACCAATTACAACACTTTGAGACATTGAACTGCCTGCATGCACCTGGAGGTAATTGTTGGCACAGATTTGATACCTTCGTAAAAGTGTTGTGTTCTGTCCTGGTGTCGTTTCTCACACACGGTTTCATAATTGAAGGTGTCTATTGGCTCTGAGACTTGGGTGTTTTCAGTAACCAATAAGCATCTAAAGTGGCTATAAAAACCACCCTCACTATTTTGATACTAAACCAAGCAATGCAGCCCATGTGTGGACAGAACAATCAGTGGGCCCTCTAAACCCGCAGTGCAGACAAATATCGGTGGAAAATGACGATGCATTCTCTATTAACTTGGTCGTGTGCATTTCTGTTGTATACTTACAGGAAAAGTTGTTGATGTCTACTCCAAGTTTGACGTCATTGTGAGTTTGTACCTTCCTTGCTGTACACTTATTAAAATATGAAACAAAATAAGACAAATGTACTAGAGTAGTTAAGTAGATGGAGCATGATTCTACTCCTGTTTGGATAAAAATCCACATTCCACCATTATTTTAGGAGTGCTCAAATCGTGATTGGATTGGACATCGTTTTGTCATCGAAAATAACTTTATTTGTCGGCAAATTCCATCGACATAAATGAGGTGCCTGGTGTTTCGTGTTAACGTTTGTTCGAAAGTTGAACCTTAATTATAACAAGTCCATTAAGTTTGGAGAATTCCTTTAAAAAGTCACGTGCAATAGAAACAATATGATTGTGACTGCATGTTTATATATACATATAGGGCGGCGCGGTGGCCCAGTGGTTAGCGCTGACGCCTCACAGCAAGAAGGTCCCGGGTTCGAATTTCTCGGCTCGGGTGCCTTTCTGTGTGGAGTTTGCATGCTCTCCCCGTGTCCGCGTGGGTTTTCGCCGGGTACTCCGGTTTCCTCCCACAGTCCAAAAGCATGCTCCTGGATAGGTTGATTGGCTCGCAGACTAAAATTGTCCCGCAATGCCCGGCGATGGACTGGCGTCCCGTCGTCGGGTGTATTCCTGCCTTACGCCCTGTGTTTCCGGGATAGGCTCCGGCTCACCGTGACCCTATGTAGGATTAAGCGGTTTCAGATAATGAGATGAGATGAGAGATGAGATATATTCCACTTCATCTCATCTCATTGTCTGAAACCGCTTAGTCCTATACAGGGTCACGGTGAAGCCGGAGCCTATCCCGGCAGACACAGGGCGCAAGGCAAGGATATACCGACGATGGGACGCCAGTCCATCGCCGGGCACTGCGGGGCAATTTAGCCTGCGAGCCAATTAACCTATGTAGCAGCATGCTTTTTGGACTGTGGGAGGAAACCGGAGTGCCCGGCGAAAACCCACGCCGACACGGGGAGAGCATGCAAACTCCACACAGAAAGGCACCCGAGCCGAGATATTCGAACCCGGGACCTTCTTGCTGTGAGGCGACAGCGCTAACCACTGGGCCACCGCGCCGCCCTATATTCCACTTACTTTGTTCTATAATTTATTGCTACTTTTTGACTTTCAGTTGAACTGTTCTAATGTTGTTGTTGATACGGCATTCTCTCCACAGTTCGGATTAGTAAAAAAAACCCCAAAAAATGTCACGTTATTGTTGCTGATTTTCCGTTCTTATGTTGTTGATGTGGCCGTTCTCTCCGCCGCAGCTCTGTGCAGCGCTTTGTGACCCTCGGTTGAAAGGCGCTCTATAAATGCAATTATTATTATACTTTCCAAAGTTAAAGAATTTAAATCCTGACATATGAAATGCGCAAATGACAAAAACGATAATATTATTTTTTTGTATAACAATGATGTATATAACTACGTACAGTAAGTCTCTGCATATGTAAGAAATATACTGACTAAATTATTACCTCTGCTTTCTGCCACCACCAATGGACAAGTCCGCTATTCCCTAGCAAAGCACAATACAATGTTGTATGGCATTTGAAACTCAACTTAATTTTCTTCCGATTCATAACGGATTTCAAATATTTAATCAAAGTGGCGCAGTGAAGTTGTCAACATATGCCAGTCTCTGCAGATACAACTCTTCACAGCTGTCACTGCAATTCATCATCATAATCGAGACCAGACAAGCCTCAACAGCCACAAGCATATTGGAATTACCATACAATTATAGTCTTCACAAACAGGGATTCTCAATATTTTGTACCCCAAGATCTTCTCGGGTCTGGGCCACCAGCTGGCAATCGCAGCCCACTGTTGGGTCACGAACCAGCGATTTGAGAATGTTTTAGAACCGTCAACCCGTACACTTTAAGGAAGTGCACTGATAAACTAAAATCAACATACTCAAGCAGTTTGTTAGGTATGTAGGTCTGATAGATGTTCGATTATTATTACAATAGAAAAATATCCAGAGAACTTGTAAACTCTGGATGCGGGATTCCCGTGATACAAAAGTGACTCCTATCTCTCTTGCGATACAACATACGTTCAAACTAACCAACACAAACAATATGTAATAATAATTATTGCATTTATAGAGCGCTTTTCACCCTAGGGTCACACAGCGCTTTGTAATGCAATACATTTATAGCATTACATTTCGGCAAGGATGAAACACTAACCATGATCAAAAAGTAAACAGTATTACACAGTATTGCACCGGACAAACATTACCAATAATTCCAATAAATTTATCGATTTGAAGTCTTATTCCTTCCTTTATTTGTTTAACAATTATTTTATTTGTTATTGTATGCCCTTCATTGATTTATAGCCATCATTTTACGTCAGTTGATCTACGTTGATTTGTAAACATACCGTTCTCTCCACAGCTCTGTGCAGCGCTTTGTGACCTTTGGGTGAAAAGTGTTATACAAGTGCAATTATTGTTATTATTATATTGCAAAACTCAAGGTAATACCCAATATAGAAAGATCTTTCTTGATGTGGAATTTTCTTGAGGCATTGCAGTCCCAGAATCGTAGTGTTTTTTTTAAAGATCAGTCGTGTCTTGTCATGGTGCTAGTGTTACAACAACAGTATATCTTCTAGGTCTAGTGTAATCGTTGTTGATTCTCTTGTCGGTCCGTGATAGAACATGGCAGCGGAGAAGACTTACAACAACCTGGACATCACGGTGACACAGGCGCTGCGCCACCGCTCCCAGTACTTCGAGGGCGTAATCCGCTGCTTCCGTCACGAGAGTCTGGAGACCATCATTGACCGCATTGTCAAGGCCGAGGTACGACACTTGTCTAATGCCTGCTACTTCGCGTTGTGGAGGAATATAGTATCACCATAATAGTAAAAATTACGTGCAATCCTTTGCCAGTTCATTATTGAATGACAGCCTGTACATGGGGATTGTTTGATTATGCGTAACTATACTCTCCAGTACTGCTTCGTGCTTGGTGGGACAGAGTTGGGAAGGGGTCTTGTGGTGCTTGAGACCAGATCAGATACTCACGACAGATGTTGGCCATGGCTAACTGTTGGGATACTGAAGTATTTAGTCAGAAAAGCTTTACATAGTTTTTGAATGTTAATGTTTAAAGCTTTTCTTAACAAATATCTTCACAAACAAATTAGAGTAGGTGGAAAAAAACCCACATGTGAGCGGACCATCCATAATGCTGCTTTTACTGCACTGCCAACTAAGACATTGTTACCCAGGGTTTTTCTGACAAATATGGTATTGCAGCTCGCTGTGAAGAGTTTTAAACTGAATTTCTTCATCCTATGAAATGACCAATAGCATTATTTGAATACATCTGCGTATACAATTTCTGAAAAGAAAAATGAATGATTGTGATTGAGACCTCGAAACAAGCTGCCACAAATGAAAGGTTAATACAGCCCATTGGTTGGTTTGTCTGCAGGTGCACCGGCTGGTGGTACTGGATGAAAAGGAGGTCGTTACGGGCATCGTGTCCCTGTCTGACATTCTGCAGGCCTTGGTGCTCACACCTGCAGGTATAAACGCGCTATGGTCCTAGCACATGGTGCCACTGCTCTCGTACCTCTTCTCCAGTGCAGGTAGGGTGAGCGCCTGGCCGCCGAGCTGTGTGCCGTGCTCCCCTGCCCCCGTCACGCTGCCCACTGCCTAGAGGAATCACTTGGTCGAGTTGGAAGCACTTACAGCACGTGTGTGTGACTGCACCTGGGATTGTGCACTTTGTTTTTATGGAGCACAGACAGAACTAATGCATGTTTGCACATTTATGTTGAGCCCATTGTTGCATTGCTATGCTATACAAAATAATGCAACTTGGCCAAAATGTATGTTACTAAAGTCATGTAGCCTAAAAATGTTGAATGCTGACAGTAAATAAGCATATAATTGGAAATCTAGTTACTAATTTCAATCTAATTTAAGGATTTTCACCATAGATTTTCTATATTATGGCAAGTAAAATATTTGACAATCCTTTAATTCTTAACGTCCTCCTCGCGAATTCAACTCGCACCAGATCTCCTAACGTGCTTTGCAGGTTTTTATTAATCCTTTACTACTACTACACTCGTATCACATTCTATGAGCTCATCGCTTGTGGTGCCAATACCAGGTTGGTTGTGGTACATCGGACATTTTTATCAGTGCATAATTATGTGCAGTCTTATCAACTGTGATTGGAAGTTATTAGAATTGTTTCGTCTTGTCCCCAATTTCTTTTTTTTTTTAACATAGCCGAGTGATGGACAAATTAGAGCCTGTCCTTCTGTGTGACAAAAAAATGGGAATCAAAATACTAAGTACATGGAGGGTTTCTTTTATACAGGTAATGTTTATTGTTAAGTAGTTGGACTGTAATAATGCCTTGTACTGTATTATATACAATATTTTGGAGCTTTTTCTAACCTTTTATATGTATATTACATATTGTTACAACACAATAGAGGGTGAGGTGTATGTCTTTACAGTGCTGAGCTAGTGGTGGAAATTCTACTTTGTTAGGCTCGTCATTTTATTCGGTAACCACTGTTGACTACCCACAAAATGGCACTAATTGGACCTCAAAAAGATTAATGGCTGAGTTGACCCTTGACCAGGATGTGAACTCGTAGTCTTAAAATAACCAGGTATTTAATATTGGTAGCTTTTCTACTTAAGTAAAAGCCTCTTAAGACATATATTTGCATGTTAATATTTATAGTACTGTAGCACAAAAGTAAATGTATGGCTTGGGAATTGTGACTAAAACTTTTGTGTTTTTTTTCAGGTATTGCAAAGAGATAGTGTTGTCGGATGGGAAATACAAGACTCCAGCACGAATGACTGAGCGGCCATTCATAATTCTTCATTTCCACACTTAGCCTTTTGTTTGTAACCCACATGGTCTCGCTGAAGTTGTGTTTTGTGTTCTCTTTGCTATGGGAGGGAAAACAGGAGCTTGTTTTGAAAATTGTCACGTTGTTGATGAAGGATAGCAAGAGACAGGTGCTATGCATGTTGCCCACTTAAGGCTTGCCCATCATAAATATTCTTCCACCTTTAATTTCTCTGCACATATGCTGTCTTCTCCGATGGCACGTGCTGGGCCACCGTGTCAGAATGTTTACTAACATTTTCATTGCGTATTCAGAAAATTGGGCATTTTCCTTGACCGTTATTAATACACATTTTTAAAAATTGCTATTATTCCTCTTCAATTGAATATGCCTACATATTGATCCATCTAAACCTTATTGCAGCTTTACTACATCCTCAGGACTAGCTCTTCAATTTCCTAATTTTGGGTGGCTAGAGGAAAGTGTAGCTGTGAACTCTTGGGATTGTCAAAATGTTGCAAATTTCACAATTTCAGTTGAGTGATTAGTGGAGTATGACAGCCTACAGAAGCTTGCATGTCAACTAGATAGCCAGTTATATAAAATCAAAATGCTTATGCACCCATATAGAACTTGAAGTATACGAGATTAACTTGTGTAAAATCTTTTATAAAATTGATAAAATTTCTGTACAATATGGACGTTAAGTCATCCTGCAAGCCATTCAGCATCGTACCTGCTAAGTGTTTATACGAGGGCATGTGTGTGCATGATTTGAGCACAACGTTCCCTGTGAGTGTTGATAATGGAGACTGGCTTTGATTACAAACGCCTTTCTCTATGTAATGTCTTTTTCTCGGGTTGTAGTATTGTGTAATGCAAAATTTCTAACTCCAATGTATGTAGTGGTGTAGTTTTCACACAAATTGGTGTTATGGCACTTAATTGATTTGTATGTGAAGCGCTAGGCATTTGCTGTATGTGAAAGTCTATCGTTTGAGTAATTTTGAAAAATTGTTAAAGGATAAATTTGCCATTAGTAATTGTGATGTTTAGCTATGTTGTGCATAAGTCTGCCTTTCACCTACATAAATTGGAGTCCTGAACATGGTTCTGCCTTCATTTAGAGGGTAAAGTTAGCATTCTATAACAAACTGTATTACAGTATGTGCCTTGTTTGGTTTTGAATAAATATCCCAATTGCATAATTTTATTTGTTAAAAGTGTAATTTGTAACATGTGGTCCCCATTTTGAAGTTGGGTGCGTGTGCTCATTTATAGTTTCCCCGCATAAATACAACTTTAACAAATGAGTTTCTGCTGCAGAGAAACGATTTGAAGACTATATTGTGATAAGAGTAATTTGTATACACTTCCACATTGTTCAGAATATAACTGCAAGCTCAAATACGTGTGGTGTGATGAGTTGTGTCAACTTAGATGTGGGCTTTTTCTAGAAGAGGTAAGGCAGAACATTTTTGTTTTTCTTTTGAGTTTCCGAGAGATAATATGTCCTTACGGATGTTGTATTTGACGTTATTAAAACAAAATTTTGAGCTTTTTGCGAGAGAATTACTCGACCAGCCTCCTATTCCAAATACTATATATATCAACACTTAATTGGATGGTTCCATATCTGTGATTTATCAATGAAAATAAACTACAGGAAGGCCTAGAATACCCTAGTTAAAAGTGGTACACATTCGGGTTAAGGATAACTAAAACAGTCCAAGAACAATGTGTACATGATCAAAGTATTTTGAATGCATGTTTTTTCACAAGTGTGTGTTACTTTACCAACTTGACACCTCAAAAGTTGATTGCTTCGAAAAGCTGCTCTCAGGACAGCCGCGTCGATTGCTTCCTCTCTCCACCTCGTGATGTTTCACCTCACGTTAGAGGCATCCTCAGGCGCCTGAAGCAATCGACGCGGCTGTCCCGAGAGAGCAGTTTTTCGAATCAATCATCGTGTATCGAGCCGTGAAAACCTACATCATTACACCTCAAAAGTTGTCCATTTTAAAATCTTAATACTTGTATAATTGCCATAAAGTCAAAAACGTTTTCGCTTTTTACATCACTCATAAGTTTATTATTTTGCAGTTTTCAAATATCTGGTGGTAGACCACAATTGAGAAAATAGAATTGTTTTGCGTACAATAGTTATTGAGTTATTGCAGCAGGCTTGAATTAAAATGTTGAAAACTAAAGTGAGCAGGCTGAAAGGCTTTTGAAAAATCGATCCCGATTCATGAAACGTTATTGCAGTGGGTAGAGAACTTTTAGTCCGTGTATATTGCTTTCCGTCACGTCAAGAACGACAAATATAAATAGAGGTGCACACTTTAAATTGTGTGACACCACGACTTCGACTGCGGGCTTGTGACGGCTTACAGCGGCAAGACATGAAAAGACATGAGATGTAAATTAGGGGACTAAACACAGACAAAGCAGGGAGGGAGTAATCGCAGTTCCGGGGGTGGGAATAGGATAAGGAAATTGGTGTCAAGGTGACTCAGAGGCGGACTCACACAACAAAGGACACATGCATAGCGCCCACACATATAAAGGAACAATAGCAACTACACACGCACACTGCGCATGAGGATGCCTCTAACGTGTGAGGCGACACGTCGCGAGGAGAGGAGAGAGGAAGCGATCGACGCGGCTGTCCCGAGAGAGCAGCTTTTCGAAGCAAACATCATCGTAATTATTATACTATTAACATACTCAAGTTGAAGACCGCATATTGATGGTTTAAAATGTTGGCTTCTGTGCAGGTGTTACATGATCCATTGTATTTTTCAATTATAGCTTGAGGCCCTCAACCAAAAGTAGCTAGATATGGGCTGAAGTTATTTGTTTAACTGTGTCGTGAAACGTGAGTGCCTCCGGTCCGCGGTCGTCCACTCCACGTTCTCGCGCTGGGTTCTTGTCCTCACTCTCCAGAGCAGGCATACCTCGACTCCGCTCACCATTCAGCTTAAGAACAAGGGTTTTATTGCCAGCTCCGAACTCGAAAGACGATCGCGCAGTCAATGGCGTGGATATCCACAAGATACGGGTTCGGGCCCAAACACCACCGCAGACCTGAATTGCCCCTTCCCGCGTGTTGCTTTGCAGTTCCCCCCCCCCCACCGCATGTCATCCTCACACCACCCGCTAAGTCAACCACAATCTCCCACGAACACCTTTCCGTTCCCGTTAATTCTCCAACCCAAGTGATATTCGCCAACTTGTGAAGAGGGGAAGAGTCCAGGGAGGTGACTGGGAGGGGGGGGGATCTCTCCTCACCTCGCCTGACCCCTTGTCGCCCCGAGCGAACCCGTCTGCACACAATACTCTAACCCCACCTGTTCGCCCTGACACGGGCGTCATGATGCATCTGTCCTGGCACGGCGAATGGCTTGACGCCACAACTGAATCAATTTCAGCATGTTAAATTTGTTGCAATGCATATTCGAAATTTTACGCAAATAAATAAGTATTGAGATTAATATATGAATGTATAATTTGGCATCTGAGATGGTAATTATGCAGTCGTTGGGCAATTGTACAATTATTCCGAAGATTAATACAAATTTTCAACAAGAACCTAACAATATTAATTACGTTTTCTATATTATTGACTTTCATTTTCATGAACAAGACATTTATTTTCACACGTTTTATCTTTGAAGCATTGTGTGTGTGTACACATGAGCGTCCCATTTAACAGACCCCCGTATACCGGGTGGACGGCAAAGAGAAATTGGCATGAGCAAGATTTGTAGTTTTGTGAAATTCGTGACCAATTTGTATTGTGTTTAACATTGTATATCGCATATTTTTCTGACATTGCAATTTCTATTTGTTTTTCATTCATTCATTATCAATACCCGCTCAATCCTGTACAGGGTCGCAGGAGTGGCTGAGCCTATCCCGACCGACAGAGGGCGCAAAGCGGGGAATACCCAGGATGTGACGCCAGTACATCGCAGGGCACACTTTTTTGGACCACTTTCTCAGCAGGCCGATAAACCTAAGCGAGATGGCGATGACGCGATCAGCTCCGAGCCGAGAGAACCGCCTACAAACGATTAGCAAGTACCATTGCAGAGTTATCACGTGACACGATTCGGGTGATAATGAAGTGAATGGAACACATGAAATAAAAAACAAGATAGTCTCGTGGGTTTTGACGCCACAAGCTGTCAACCAATGAAGCCAGCAAATTATCAATGACCTGACGCATATATATACATGATGCAGCAAAAGCTTCTTTATCAAGCCTGCCAATCCTGTCATGTACTGATGTAGGTTTTCATAGCTCCGATGCATGATGATTGATTGCATCCCATAGCTGCTCTTTAGTGATAGCCGAGTCGAACGCGCCTCTCTCCTTCACGACGTTTCGCCTCCATGTGTACGACTACTATTTGTATGTCGATCGAGTCACTCCCATCCATTGTCCCTGGAAGGGAGTGACGTGTATAAGGGAATCGAACCAAGATTTGGCTCATTATTCCTATTAAACTTTCGATTTGCTAAAACTTTGTTGAAAAGTATCAAACTACAAGACATGAGAAAGAGCAGCTCTTAAAAGCAATTCTCATACGTCCAGATGTGAAAATCTACATTTAATGCAAACCGCATGGCTTAACATGCACCTGTACCCGACATTTATTTCTGCTACCTCTTCATGCTCTCTGGCTTCGCATGGCTTAATATGCACCTGTACCCGACATTTATTTCTGCTACCTCTTCATGCTCTCTGGCTTCGCATGGCTTAACATGCACCTGTACCCGACATTTATTTCTGCTACCTCTTCATGCTCTCTGGCTTAATGTATAAGTGAAAACATTTCTCTCACTTTTAGTGTTGCGCTAAACTCGCGTCAACTTCACATCTGGATTGTGGCGCCTTCCTCAGCCCCGGGGTCACCATGGGTGGGGGAAGTGCCGCCCACTCCATTCCCCCATTCACTTCATACCCCGACCCCGAGTCTCCCTCCAGCGGTCTCCTAACAGCC
>JAZEWT010000003.1:14789594-14819835 GCA_036362905.1 Mordacia mordax
CCCCCACCTCCCTCACCCCTCCCCCCGTCCACTGCAAGGGCGTGACTCGTAACTTAACGACAGTTCCGTACACACAGCGGCTCTGCCGTAAAGCGTACGCGCATGCGCAGTTGCTTGCGGCGTGTGTTCTTGCTCGGCGCGGCGTCAGCCCGGCTCCCCGTCTCCTCCTTCCTCCTCCTCGTCTCCTTCTCCTCGTCGTCGTCTCCTCGCCGCCGTCTCGCTGAGAACGCGCAGTTTCGTGCCGCGATGCCGCAGCCCAAGTATCGCAAGATCGCCGTGCTTGGCTACCGCTCCGTAGGTGAGGCGCCGTTACGTGGCCTGGGCCCGAGGCCCCGCCGTGTGACGCCCGCGGGGGCCCTGTGGCGTCGCTCGGCGGCGGCCCCGTGTGCGCGGCCTCGCTCCGCCAGCACAGCGGGCCGCCGCGCCACGGCGCCTGTGTTTCATCGCCGCGTGCCGCACACCGAGGCACACTGGCTGCTTGCCGTGTACGCCGCGCTTTGTCATGCGGCGCGCTGAGCGCGGCGTTTGAAACCGCAGAGCGCTTAAGCGTGGCGACTGCATATCCCAGAGCGCATGGGCTTGGTGAGAGTCGCCGTGCCAGGGTTAGTAGGGCTTGTTATAAACCGGTGTTTAGTTGTGACCAGTACACCCTCATGACAGCGGTTACACATCTCGCATTGCAACGCTTTTGTTGTACCTTTTTAATGGAATAGGGCTACCTTGGTGTAATGTGAGCACAAAGGATTTTTTTTTTAAATACAGGTCGCCGGTTAAAGTCTTTTTCGCTTCCACCCAGCAGTGTAAGATGGTGGCGCAAAATGTGGATACGACAACGTCTTCCAAACACCTCTTGGTGAGCGTGTAAGAGTATAACGAATGTTCTTTAGCGCTCCCTCTAGTGGAGACCGTAAGCACGTTAATTGCCCGTTCTATGGTTGCACTGAGTAACGAGGATAAACGTACCACGTGGTGATCTAGGTCGCTGCTGTTTGTATCCGTCAGTATATTGGTAAAGTTCTGCTGGAACAGACTTGTGATCTAGTTCATGAAAACTATCACCGGTTTACCGCTTAACATTAGTTTACGGCTTCGAGCAAGGAGCGAGTCTATCGCACTGCACTTAACCCGTTACCATTGTAAATCATGGTGCTGTGCGATAGGGTGCAAGGCGGGATGATAATGCCCAGGATTTAACGCCAGTACATCGCAGGGAACACTTTTTGCGACAATTTACTCAGCAGGCCAATTGACAGGCAGCAGCGTGTTTTGGACGATGGGAGGAAACCGGAGTACCAGGCGAAAACCCATGGGGGCACGGGGAAAACACGCAAACGCCAAACAGGCACCCGAGCCGGGAATCGAACCGGGGAACTTGTTGCTGTGAGGCGACAGCGCTACCAACTGCGCCACCAACTGCGCCACCAACTGCGCTACCATGCCGCCCTGAAATCGTCACCGTTGTTGCAAGAATTGAACTCTGGTGGTCGGGTTGGTAGCGCAGCGCGCTAACCACTTAGCCACCACTCCCCCTACAACCGTGCTGAGATTCTAAATCCTACAGAAAGTAGCTACATTACTTATCTATACATCTTGCTACACATGGTGGCTGTATATCCTACTGCACTTAAATGTATCATATCTTTTTATACAGTACATTGCCTACATGACGTATCGCCGTCATGGTAATATGCAACACGCACATTGCATGCTGGAACAGAACATTTGTCTTTGAAAGCTTATTTACAACAGGCATGTTTATATAAAATTTGCTTGGTAGAACCGCCTTGGCGGGACCATCTTACCTAAATAATATACAAAGTAGAATAATTTAAAACCATAAAATAATTAGATGTGTTGTCATTCTCTTTATGATTGTTTTTAGAATTGCCTTCTCTCGCAACGCTTGTACGCAGAGACGTCCGCCTTAACACGTGTTGTGCCGCTTGGACGCATGGTTGGACGCAAGCAGGGGGTGGTTGGAGGCAAATATTAGATGCGCGTTATGCGTGTCCATACCGTACAGCGCACCGCTGCTCTAACGTACCGCGCTACGACATGTGTTTTATTCACTCATGTGGGCACTATCATAAACCACGGATACATCAGGCATTAACATTTGTACATGTTTTTATTAATCACAGCGCTTAGTTTCTGTGCCCCATGCAGCAGTGGAATACTGTTGTCGGAGCTGGACGTTTAGGCCAGTATCTCACATGCTGCTCTGCATTGTTGTTCATATGGTACAGACCGTATGTTTTAATCGTGTAGCGATTCAAAAGTCAATTATGATTTAGTGTCGTTTGTACTGTCTAGTCTACAGTTATGAAATGTGCCATACATTGTAATATAGTATGTAGCATTTCACGGGTGGAAAACATTTCACTTTTAAGAAGTCTACCTTATAACATCCAACGCAAGCTTCATTTTTTACAGCATTTTAAGTAATTGGCGAACCTTGAATATGCATTCAAATGCTGTTCTGTACACGTAAGTGCAATTCATTGCACGTTACTACTGTAATGTACTTACTTGAGGGAACGACTACCGTCTTTTTAGTATACAACTATGTAACATCCATGACTGTGGTGTACCCAGTTAACAGTGACCGTACTCTAGTGCAAGGGACGTTACTGACATTTTGCCGTAGACATTGATCTATAGTACATGAGGTGGACATTGGCTTGGCCCCCCACTAAATCCTTCACTCGTCTGGCGTTTCTTTCTGCCACGTGTTTCTCCGATCCAGCAATGAGGCTCTGGCCAAATTGCGAACGTCCACATCATGGAAGTCACTCTCTGTGCTACACTTGCTGTATGTAACGCCCACCCGGAGAGCTAAAATAAACTAGAGGGGGGCATGCGGAATGTTTGCTGACCGGACGGTCATCTTGTTCAGTTCATAACAACTGGAGGAGTCACGTTTCAAAGGTATTTGTGCCAAGTCAAGAGGCTATTGAAGCTACGAGAGCTCTCAACTGTTTAAACCTCCTTTACTACTGTCTACACCATCTTGACATGTCTGTACGATTTATCTCAATAATTGGATCATGAAACCATGTATCATACGTCACTCTCCCTTCTGCCTTTGTGAGCATCTTGGATTGGTTTTAATGTTCTCCATCCTGGTTGTCGAAGCAGAGATATGCCCTGTCACAAGGTTTTCACTAGCATAGAAACCAGCTTCAGCTATTCCCGCCCAAACTCTGGCATTGCACTGGCAATGGGAAACGTTAGAGGTTCTGACCTAACAAGACTTTTGATGAAAGCGCTTGTAAAGGCTGATAGGGACTTTATAGTGCTCAGAAGCTGCAACCTAAGTGTTCCTGGACATAGGCATAAATCAATAACAAATGTTGATCGTGAACTTGATTGCACTCTGATCAATTGGTTCCTAGTTCATAGCGCTAACCATAACACTTACTTTAAAAAAATAAGTTGTTTTAATCGTACCCTGTTTTGCACATCATAGGCATCTTACATTACCTGTCATTGCAAACCTTGAGAGGGCACTCCGATTTGCAGCTGCACCTGTGTGGCGCAAGATGACTGCACCTGGTTTACAGCAGGCATGAGTTTGCCGGTAAGAGGTGATAATTTAGTACTTTTACTGCGAGTTTGCAGGTGCTGCCCACTAGTGTGGATAGGAAGTCTGTTGAAGACGCTTAAGACGCGGTTCCATGATATCGCCTTCTCCGGGTCTGAATGCCGCTCTGCTGTTAGCGTTCTAAATGTATTGTCATAATGTGGCGCCCATGGCACAGGAGGAAAATGGAAACAAGTAAAACAACACCAGTCTGTATTTTAACTATCATGGCTGTAAAATAAAAGTGAACCTGTTTTCATTTTACCCACGTCTGACTGAGCTCTAATCTAGTTTTAAAAACTTGACTGCACGCTAAGCGAATGCGCCCCATCCTGGCCTTACTACGCTATTGCGCTTCGTCAGTGATTGCTGATTACCTGCTACAGCCCATGCTCTAAGAGTCTATGGGCTTGAGTCGTTAGTTCTAAGTGAGTATTGTTTGGTTAGTGTGTGTCTTGTCCCGTGGGTAGTATGTTGGAGTGATCATTATTTGGTGAGGGTCAGAGGAGTGATTAAGTGAAAACGACGTTTAGGTGACTGGTATCTAGTGAGTGCTTGCTGAATGTTAAGTGTGTGCATTGGGTCTGCTGAGTGGTGTCAGGTGAAGAGTGTTAGAGTATTGTATATAGTCAGTTGTGCGTGCAGGTTAGTGTTTATTAAGAATTGATTATTTAATTGTTTGCATTATCTGTGCTGGTAGGGTTATGTAAATTTTTGATAGGACCGGCAAGGGAGTAGAGTAAATGGCAAACACTAACTTTTAAACCACTGGGCTATGTACTAATAGAGGATAACCCATCCTAAGAATAGATTTTTAATTTGTCAGACATGGGAAAGTAAGGTGTCCTGTGAGTGAGGATGACTGAGGCAAGTGGTTATGTCTGGACGAAAAGCTTGTCTTATTGCATGTAATCCATCTAAAAATTAATTCTATTATGTAGGGTAACCTAATTTGGCAGAAGAGCATTTGTAGCAATGGGGGATACCTGGCATACTGCTATTTGTATATCCCCTGACAACATATATTGTATGAATACAAAACATATTTTGCATAAAACAATAATGCTATATGCTTAATGGTGTCCTGAAAATATTTTACTTCAGGGGGTTGACCTGTAGGTCGCCTTTCCATTATTCATAAATGTGTTTGCACTTTTGTCATAATTCTCACCGTGTTGTTGTTTGTCGTAATTTTGATTTCTCATGATATTTTAACTCTTGATTGTCCTACAGGAAAGTCATCTCTCACCATCCAGTTTGTCGAGGGTCAGTTTGTGGACTCTTACGACCCCACTATTGAAAACAGTAAGTATGTTAATACAATGATTATTGACAAGGCTCTAAGTAATTATTTTATTTTAAATTTGTCATTGACGCTAGCTTTGCAGAATGAAAGTATTTTTGTTGGTAGAATACGACTCTTATTTGGATATTCATAATTTATGGTGAGACTTTCAACTGCGTTTCTGTAATGTAATTATGTGCCAATGTGACCTTAGTTTTCTGTTGCTTGTTTTATAATAGGGGTCCAGTATCTAGATCTTGCAGGTCACTAGGTGCTTTCTGCTGTAATAAATATCATTCTAGTTTATTAGTTGTCTAATGTGCACCCATTACCTAGTAGCTAAACTCCCGTTTTGAGACAAATCCATATTAGTGAGGGCGCCTTGGCTTAGGTGTTGTCTATGTGGCTTACAAGTTTAGAAACTAGTATAGCGATCATCATCATTAACGCTTGATAGAACTGCCATGTGATGTAATATTCGTCGGCAAATATCTATATCAGCAGCTTCCTTTGTCCATCAATAATTGTGACAGCCACAGAATTTGGTTGACATAATTTACTTGACTAATTTTCATTGTACAGAGTTTAGTGAGGGGTCATTAACCAAAAAACCCTCTGGGATCTGATGTTGAATATGATGATATATAGCCTATAAACCTTAACGTATGTAACATAAGTGACCCAAATGTATAATGGTGTCCAGTTTAAGGTGGGCCAATGGGGAATATGGGAGGGTTCCACAAATGGAAAAGATGAAGCCAATGGGGAAAGTATGGCACCAAGAGTAGGAGGCACTTGAGCTACAGTCCACTTGCAAGTATATCCATCCATTCGATGGGCTTCAGTTTGTTTTATGACTTAGACAATAAATATGACCATATGGTATTCTATTCACAACATACAAATCACTGATATTTACTTGCTATTGCACATCGTGATGCTGCCTATTCAGCAGTAGATTGCATATTTTGCTATACATTATTGGAAATAAGTGGTGATTTTAATGTAAGCTAGTATGAATGGTTAGTAGTGAGCGTCAGGCAAATTGGATTGTATGATTTTGGTGCGGGTTTAATGTTTGGTGATTGCGAGTGGAATGTGAGTGGTGATTGTTTAGTCTCAAAATGGTCTATGGAATTAGCCTATATTTTCAACTTCGGCTCATCATGTTTTCATGACTTCATAGTAAAGTTTGGCTAGGCCAGTGGTGGCCTGACAGAAATAAACCTGCCATAGGCTTTCACAAAACTTGTTTGGTCTTTTGGTTATTAAATCACTTGACGGTTTAAACTCGGCCACAGTAATAACGACCAATGGCATAGTTGTTTTAATTACCAAAAGCTCTGTTTTCTAACATATGTTTAATAATATAGTTCTGCACGCACAGTAGTGTTTTTTTGTTAGAAACACACAACACCTACCTAATAAGGTATTATTTTACTGTTGCCTCAATTCTGCAATTAGCATAAAGCATATTAGACAAGGGTGTTTGCACAGTTTAACAAATTTAAGCAGTAAAAGCAGGATGACTTCTCATCTCATTGTCAGAAACCGCTTAGTCCTGTACAGGATCGTGGCGAGCCGGAGCCTATCCCGGCAGACACAGGGCGCAAGGCAGTGATATACCCACGATAGGACGCCAGTCCACCAGGCACTGCAGGTAATTTAGTCTGCAAGCCAGTTAACCTATGCAGCAGCATGTTTATTTGGACTGTGGGAGGAAACTGGAGTGCCCGGCGAAAACCCACGCGGTCACGGGGAGAACATGCAAACTCTACACAGAAAGGCACCCGAGCTGAGATTCGAACCCGGGACCTTCTTGCTGTGAGGCGACAGCGCTACCCAATGGCACACTTGACCATACTTAATAGAAAATATTTGACACGGTCCTTCATCTCACCCACAGATCACCTGGAATTTGGTGTTTGTACCGTTTCTGGTAGCTTCATTTTGTTTATAGTACCCCACACCTTGTGTTTTTACAGCATTCACGAAGAATCTGACTGTGAATGGACAAGAGTTTAACCTCAAACTAGTGGATACGGCTGGTCAGGTGAGAATGTTGTACCAGTTTTATCAGCCCGTTGGTTTTATTCGTTACTTTGAATCAAGTATTATACAGTGTTACAGTGGTAAGTGCAATATAAACTATTTCCATTGGCTTGTTATATCAAGGTGTTTTGATCACATCGGATCTGGTGGGACTCGCTATGCAACAAGCGATTGCGTACGTTATTTAAGCTTCCCAAAGAATTCCATAAAGTTACTGCAAATGTTCTTTAAGGTATGTCATAACATGGTACACAGCTGTGATGTAATACCAGTCATGGTGTCATCATACACAGCTCCGGATGGCAAGCAAATAGTATTAAAAAGAGTACGTTTGTTATGAAATCCAAGCAACAGACGTAGTCTTCATGACAAAAGTCGACTTTGCATTTATATTGTGTGCTTTCTATTTTTCATTTATTGTACTCTTGTTTGTACTTGCATTTGGCTGGTACCGTCTGTTGAGTTTATTGCTTTAATATTTTCCCTCATTTGTTTGTCATGTACTGACTGTTTGGTATTCTTTATATCGTTTGTTCCATCTTGCACGTCAGTCTTTTTTAGATATTGATTTTCTCCTGTCCTCTCATTATTCAGGTTTTGTCCATATCCATTGTTCCATTTTTGCTTGATCTGCCTTGTTATAATCTCTGTTCCTTGAGTTTTTCTTTGTTCGATTTACATCAAAAGCATTGTTTTATTTGTCTGTCTAGAAGAAAAAATCTAGAGGGGTGAGATGTAGATGGGATAATGGACAGCATTGATTAATCAAAGCGATAAAGAAAGCGGAAAGTTACTATATACCATAGCATGTATATTTTATATCTGCATACATGCCATTTCCAGTGCTAGATTAAGGCCTCCCCACAATGGCAATCCATCTCATGGCTACAATTAATCTAATCTCATTACTCAATCTCCATGGTATCTTCGTCTGTCGGTGATATTTAGTATTTATCGTTCCATGTCACATATCGGCCATAACCATTCTTGCAATGTCCTTAAGCCATTATTATTTTGAATAATATATACTCAGCATAAATGGTAAATTCTCACATGCAGGATTTTAAGCCTCTATTGTGCATTAGAGAATTGATGCACTGTACAACTGTTCTCCAATTAAGCATATGCACGTGCCCATCCAGCAAATTATCTTCGAATCAGTGGGGTTGCCCGGGAAAGTACATGAACTATTGCTTCCACTGTGCACCAAGTTGTAAAATATTTAAATGTATGTTTTATAAAAATGTTAGTTTCACTTAGGTGATGTCCACAGTGCCCTCATGTATGTTACTGCACTATGTTTTTCAGCATGTTATTTGTTCTGCTTTTACTATGCAATTTTCCAATCAGGATGAGTACTCCATGTTCCCTCAAACCTACTCCATGGACATCCATGGCTATGTGCTGGTCTACTCCGTGACGTCCACCAAGAGGTGAAAAGGCAGCACACCGTCCTCATACACACATTGATGTGTGTTGTGCATGTGCGCTTTAAAGGTCATCGGTACATGTCATAATTGGTTTACAATTCATGTACACCTGCACAATCTTTTAATTGTAAGTGTCATAAAGAGCTCTAGAAGTGTTATTATTATTATGGTTATATAATGCACGAATAACAATGTAGGTTCGAATCTTGGCTCGGGTGCCTTTCTGTGTGGAGTTTGCATGTTCTCCCCGTGTCCGCATGGGTTTTTGCCGGGCGCTCCGGTTTCCTCCCACAGTCCAAAAAAACAATGCTGCTGCATAGGTTAACTGGCTTGCAGACTAAATTGTCCACAGTGCCCGGTGATGGACTGGCGTTCCATCGTGGGTATATCCCTGCCTTGTGCCCTATGTCTGCCGGGATAGGCTCCGTCTCATCGCGACCCTGTACAGGACTAAGCGGTTTCCGACAATGAGATGAGATGAGACAATGTACTGATTTTAATAGTTGGTTGTGAATCTTAAAACCCACTCTGGCCAGTCTAATACCTGCACAGAGCCAATGCGACTTGAAAAAGTTCTTCAGTGAGGTGCACAACTCTGTTTGCAGTGGTGGTTGTGTGTTTTCCCTTGTTGCAGTTTTGAGGTGGTGAGGGTTATCCATGACAAACTCCTGGACATGGTTGGGAAAGTACAGTGAGTACAGATATTTTTAAAATGATACATGCTTGTTTATAGGGTATTTCTCACTTTAATTCATTTTTATCTGATGCTGGTAACATTCTGTTTCTTTATTCAGGTAAATTACAAATGTTATTGTGGGAAAATGTACTGAAATTTAAGCAGTGTTGCAAGGTTGCAAAGAGAAGTAACCAAAGATGAGGAGGACTAGACACAATAGCATATTAACGCTTATATTCTCCCCCCTCGCATCCAATTGTGAAATTTGTTAGAAATAACTAAATGTCAAGTGCAAGTTGTAGCATGGTTAATGTTTATTTTGGGAAGATCTAGTATTTGTTAGATTTATAATATACTTCTTATGTAATGTGATGGCTCTCTTCTTAATTATATCAGATCTGATCTAGATTACTCTTAAATTTGTATTAGTAGTGTTTGAGTTAGTGTATTTAACTGCACATGTTTTCAACGTAATTACGGCTAATTTCAGCTTACGGTGTTTATTGCAATAGTGTCCCCCTGGTGTTGGTTGGGAACAAGAAAGACTTGCACATGGAGAGGTAAGTTACATATACACTACTACTGGAGTCTTGAGGCACGTATTCAATGCTAATTAAATCCTGAATTGATCTTTATTTTATATTTTTGTTTATTTTCGCTCTTCTGTTTCTCTTTCACATGCACATATTCTCATTTTAAAAGAGTGATCAGCTGCGAGGAAGGCAAAAGTCTGGCGACCTCATGGAATGCGGCTTTCATGGAGTCCACTGCTAAAGAGCATCAGGTTAGGGAGAAATCCATTGACTTTTTACATTTTGGCCTCTATATTTTTACATCTTGTAGTTCCACTGGATTGTAAGCTGTCTTTTTGCAACAGAGAAAAGCCTAAATATTTTAACATTTAAAAAAAAAAAATATTTGTATCCTAAAACAAACTGCTGGATTTGGTACAGGGGTATGTTTTGTTTTAAACTCTTATTTCAAGCAGACATTTGTTTGTAATTAATGATAATTTCACATATTAATTATGGAAAAGGCATGGTTTTCCCATTTACATGAGATGAAAAATGATTGATGTGTAGGCAAGCTATGACGTGTACACTTTTGAACTCTTGCAGACGGTGGTGGAGGTGTTTAAGTGGATGATCCAGGAGATAGAGCGGGCGGATGGCAGTTCTCACCAAGAAAAGGCCTCCTGCTTCCTTATGTGATGAACTACTGCACCTGTCCCTCCTGCCAATTAGTTACAATGCTTTAACTCATTGTTTTTCATTTATTTGATCTGTGCATTGTGCCCACCATAGCGAAGTATGTGAATTGAAAAGTTGTCTTGAATGGGCGTGTGCTGTGTGACTATCTCAGGTGCAGTTCTCTACTATTTACCTTTACCCTTCTGTCTAGTATTGCTAATGTTGTGCCTTTCGAATTGTTAAACAAGAGCTACACCTTTTTCAATAGTACAGCTCAAAGGGTCTGCAAACGTATCTTGGGCCCTTGTAGGCTGAGCTCACCACCTTGTCCAGTGAAAACCTACAAAAACATGTATCATTTCGGATTTTGTAATGCTTTGAGGCATTTTTGAATTTAAGCAATAAAAAATATATGCGTGCGCGGTTTACAGAAAACATACAAAGGTGCTCTTTCTTACAGCAAATAATGAATGTTTCTTAAAGCAAAAATAACATTTTCCAGGACTTCTATAGCCCTGCTGGTCACACAGCCGTTACCCACTGATGGCTCGTCTGTTTTACCTTTGGGTGAATAGAAATGTTTGCCTTATTTAAGAACTGTCTTTTCAAGAAGCATGTGGGCCTGCTGGTTTCATATTGAATCACAATTGAGTTTGGATAATGTTGAGAAAGAAATATGATTCGGCATTCACATGAGACGATGACATGTATCGTGTTCTTTCTGGATTAACATAATACTAATCTTCTTTACCAGACATTTGTGTAGCTTGTAAAGTTGTACATGACTTCCGTCCAGTGAGTGCTGCTTGGGTGGCAGTGCAAGTTTAGGCTTGTGATCATATTTGACTTAGGAAATTCCGCTGTGATATAAATGCCTTAATATGTGAGTTTTGAGACGGTGCGATGCATTGCAGTTCTTGACTATGCTTGCTTTAGAGGTAATAAGTATGCAGAGCAACTGAGCATGTAAATGTTGGGCATCTTTTCTTTTAAAAATGGTTCTAACATGACTTTTTCAACAGGTGCACATGTATAGATTCAATTGTAATGTTTGATCAGTGCATACAAAGATTTGTGCTTTGTACTTAAAGTTATAGCTAGAAACCATCTTGCACCTCCACATTGGCATGAACACAGAGGAAAAATATATTTTCAGACTTGTATAATTGTATACGTATGTGTATTGTGTATACATCCAATATCCTGGGTGTGTATAAACACGTACACTTAAAGTATATGCACATAGTACGTAGCCCCAAACACATTTTCTGAATCGTGCAGGTTAATGGCAAGCCTGGGGACAGCATTTTTGCATCACTTTTTGACAAAATGTCTACCTTTTTTTCAATGTATTTAAAAAGAGGGAAATTTAACATTATACAATAAAACTACATACTGTATGATTAACAATTTATTGTAAATAAATGTTATCATATTTCTGCATTCAGTTTTTTTCTTTTTTCAGTCGGCAGAGGGCAGTGCCTAATCATTCCATACACTGCATAGTATTGGCAATGCATCGAATTATCAGTTTCCCACTGCTGTGCAGGGTCGTGGGGTCATTTCAGAACCAAGCCTGATGGCTGCAGAGTGCAAGGCAAGGTTATCCCAGAATGGAACACGATCCTTCACAGGGAAACTTGGGGCAATATTAGTTGACTCGCCAATTAAACTTGGCAGCATCTCTTTAAACTTTGGGAGAAATAAAAAAAACGGATTACCTATGGTTTTGCACGTGTAATATGATGCATTTATGGCATGATTCATGTGCCAAGCAAGTACTCCAACAGGGCCTCCCTGGAATTTGTCGAGGCCCAAAGCAGTATGTCACATGGAGCTTGTTTCATTATGCACATATTCATTCAGGCCAGTTGTGGGGCCCTGTTTTCGACTCACCTTCCTCAATGGGCAACCATGTCTTATCAACACTTCAAATACAAGCTCTTGGGTTCGGTTCCTGGCTCGGGTGCCTTTCTGTGTAGCGTTTGCGTGTTCTCCCTAAGTCCATGTGGGTTTTCTCTGGGTACTTCGGTTTCCTCCCACCGTCTAAAGACACGCTGCTTCCTCAGTTACTTGGCCTGCCGAATAAATTGCCCCCAATGCCCTGTGAAATACTGGCGTCACATAATAATAATAATAATACATTTTATTTAAGGCGCCTTTCTGGGCACTCAAGGACACCGTACATAATTAAAACACACATCCGGGATATAACACCATCTTGCACCCTCTGCTGGGATAAGCTCTGGTCTCCCACACCCTTTACAGGATTAAGTGGGTAATGATAATAGTTATGGATGTTGTAGAAAATAAAAGCAATTGAAAAGCCCAGCGTTTTTCCTGTAGGTTAGACAAGTTTTCCCGAAGTATTGCAGCACTAAAGTTTGCGCCTGCGTTGTGCCCAATGTTAGCATTCACACTGCAAATGTGTGTTCACATCATGGCCTCCTCGAGGTTTGCACACGTTTACACTTTAGAGTTTAGATAGTCTGCTCTTTGAATTTCTAAAAATGTCCACTCTTATGTTTCATCCGTTTCGAGAGACTTAAGTCGATCTGTCTTCCACGATCTCTTACCTTCAATTTTTACAGTTTTGAAACAGACTTTCAGTTTTCCTCTTTCTTCAATATGCCTGATAAATTTCGACTGTCTCCTAATGTCTAATTTAGACACCTTCCTTCTGCATCCCATTTTTGATAATTTTTAATTTTAGGTGTGAATTGTCTAAGAAAACAATGATAATGATTGCATTTCTGGAGCGCTTTTCACATCAGGGTCACAAAGCGCTGTACAGAGCTGTGGAGAGACCGGCATGTCAGCAACATCATCATCTCATCTCATTGTCTGAAACCGCTTAATCCTATATAGGGTCACGGTGAGCCGGAGCCTATCCCGGAAACACAGGGCGTAAGGCAGGAATACACCCGACGACGGGACGCCAGTCCATCGCCGGGCGCAACATCATCAGAGCAGTTTAATTGCAAGTCTTGGTCCCTTGAGTTGTCACCTTCAAGATGTGTCTAACGAACAAAATGTAATTTCCTTTAATGCTCTCTTCCATGCTTGATGATATTGTCCAACATTTTGATGCGTACGTGAAAACTGGTGTAACAATCGAGAACTCTTTAGTTTCGTCCCCATAGAAATATTATTCGTATATTTTTCATTTTTAAAAAGCTATCTTTGGCTCTCCCTATCTAATTTCATGATCACATTTACCATCTGATGTTATCCAGCTTTCCAGATTGAATGTAGTAACCTGTCTTACATTTTCATTACCTATTTTAATGTTGCATACAGGTACACTTTTATTCTTTGAAATTACCATGCATTCTGTTTCCGTAGAATTGATAGTTTATATCTTCTCACTTTTACTAACCACCTTATCCAGAATGTCTTGCAGCTTCCCCTATGAATCCGATAAGATAACCTCGTCATCTGCATAACCCAGGTTATTCATATTCTGTCCCCAATTATCAACCCTGGCAAACCTTCAATTTATCTCAAGATAGTATCACTGTACAAGTTAAACAAGTCAGGTGGAAAAACACAGCCTTGCCTCATACCTATTTTTATTTGGATGAAATCACTTCGTTCATTTCCAATCCTTACTGCTGTGGTTTGATGCCAGTACATGTAAGAATGATTAAATCTTTACCATCATTGTCCAGTGCTTGAATCATTTTCATTAGCTTCTCGTATTTCAAAACCTCGAATGCTTTGTTCGAGTCAAACGCAAATATAAATCTTTTCTCATTTCCATTTCCCTTTATGAAAGCATTCGGGCTATGAAAATGGCATTTCTTGTACCTTGATCTTCAACAAAACCATATTGAACTTTTGCAACCTCTGTTTTTTTCTGCTTCTGGCTCTGAGCATCAACAATTTAAAATAGGATTGTTGTTACATGGCTCATTAGACTAATGGTTCTATGGAAGTCACATTCAATAGCTCCAGGTGTTTTGGGAAGTGCAGTAAATATCGATTTACTGAGAGCCTCAGGTATCTCTCCACTTCATCTCATTCATAATGTCTGCCAATTTTTCGAAGCCAAAGTTTTCTAAACATTGCATTTCTTCTACTGTTATTTCTTCTCCTGTAGCTGTGTTGTTTTTCATTCTAACTGCTTTTACTTTTAAGCTAAGGTTATTCAACCCATCCTTCCAATTCTTAATCGATGGCTTTCCTTCTTGACTGTTGTGAAATAAATCTTTAATATATTCTGTCCATCTCTTCAAAACGTGCTCTCCAGGAGTCACAATTTTTAGCTTTTGTGCATCCACTAGCGGTATCCATCTTTAGCTGTAATGTCTTTGATATTCCTATGCAATGATGTAACATCATTGTCCTTTTACTTGTCTATTTCTGTGCATTGTGCATGGAGATATTTTTCTTTTTCTATTGTTCATAATGATCGAATTTTATTATCCAATATCCGATACTCTGTCAAATTACGGTTTTTAATGTTTCTTCTGCCTCCCATTAATTCCAGGATCTCCTCCGTCATCAATTTCTCTTTCCTTGTGCTTTTACTGGGATAACCTCTTTGGCTGTTCCAACCAACGCTTCTTTAATCATTTCCCATTTCGACATTTTATTCCACTTTAAGTTCTTGAAATATTTCTTTAACTGCAGTTGTGTATCCTTGAATCAGGTTGTTTTCTATTAGAACATAATAATCGAGCTTCATTGTAGTTTATGGTTGCTCAAGTTTCTTTATGATTATCCTGATGGTGCAAACTACAGGTACATGGTCACTTCCACAATCAGCCCCTGGGTACCAGAGGGGGGCGGGGGGCCACTGGCGTTGGCGCCCAGTGGACGAGGGTGCCGTGTGCGCCAAAAAGGGGGGGGGGGAGGAGGAGGTCAAAGTCAAAGCAGGGTGCAAAAAAGAGAATCCAGGGCTGATGGAGGCAGTAGCTTGATGCTCAGGAGGCGGACTGCTTGGGGGAAGAAACTACTGCACAATCTGGCAGACCTGGTTTTGATGCTGCGGAATCTTCTCCCAGATGGGAGCGGGGTGAACAGTCTATGGGAGGGGTGGGAAGAGTCAGCCACAACGCTGGTGGCCTTGCGGATGGACCGGAAGCTGAATATATCTTGCAAACAGGGGAGAGAGGTGCCGATGATCCGCTCCGCTGTCCGAACATCTCTGTGGAGAGTAGCGCGATCGGAGGCGTGACAGTTCCCGTACCAGACAGTAATGCAGCAGTTGTATGCCCCTTGCCACCTGCATCATCGTGACGTGTGGACCTTGCCTTAAGGACTGTCCTACCTTCAGGACTAAAGCTTTCTGATTTGCTGACACCACCATAAATAAACTTTTTAACCCCCATTCGCTTTTTTGAAGCAGCTGCACTGGCAACCGGTGCACCAGAGTCAAGTTCAAGGCTGCAGTGCTTGACTTTATAAGCGACATCCGGTCAAGCAATCTACCTGAGCAATGTCTTCCACCCATATGTACAATCATAGAATCTCTGCTCATATGCTACGGACTTGTTGCTGTGGGGAAACTCCACTTAGCAAAACAGATCGGAGTGTTTTAGTTGTAGTGCTGGTGGTCTGAAACCGTGCCAAATGAAGTGGCCAGCTGTGTTTAGTGAGCCTTGCTTGCTGATTCAGCCATTTACCAAGTGCATTCTAATGTAGGACCTTTTTAACAGAGCCTTTGGACATGGTGAAACTTTTCTAGGTAAGCAATTCGCGTTATGCAGTAAGCTTGCGTGAAATGAATCGCTTGTTTTTTTTACATATTGTCGACCACGCAAAATCCCATTCTCCTGGGTTTGAGCGTCCAATTTCCTCAAAATAAATATTTTTAATGTATAATGTAATCTATACAGTTGTATGAGGGTGTTATATGTTATTTCAGTCGCTGAAAATACGTTGGCCATAATGCACAGAATATATAAGATCTTCGTGAGTGTCTATTTTTACCATTTTACAAACTTGTAATATATCGACTCAGATATGTGCTATTTAAGATAAGGTCTGTCCCATGGCTGATTATGCTACTGACTGGGCACACTGCTAATGCTGTCAGGTTGAATACGATTCTGTTTCATTACGTTTCATTTTTGTAAATTTGGAATAAAGCAGCCGAAAATGTTGAGATAAACATCCATCGAAGTTGCCAACAAAAATAGCACACATTGTTAGTGATCACAAAAAAAAATTCACACCAATTATTATTTTATTATAAATCACTAAAAGCCGGGCACTATGAGCACGGTGGCACCAATCATACTTTGACTGACTTGCCTTTTCCACTACGACACAGGAACTTCTCACTCTCATTGTGAAAGGTGGCAGTACACACTCGCGCGCGTGCCAGAATTTGAATACAAACTGCATGTTCGCAGATGCTTTCAGAATGTGTATGAACAGCTTTGTTTGCTTTGTGTCGGTTGAAATTGTTGTTTCATCAGTTTGCTTAGGGGAGTGAAAGCGATGAGCGCATGTGTCCCGTCGCTTTGCTGCCTATAAATCCCAGACTGACCACACTCGCCCGGCTCATTCCGTACAGCGTCACGGCCACCCACTCAGCCATGTCTATGACAACGGGAAAGGTACGTTCCAGTGATTCCTGTTATATTCCACGTGTATGATTATAGTGATAATAACTTGGTAGAATCATTGTATACAACGCTATATATCAAAAGAAAACCATCCAAGCAAAACTTTTTCAGATGAAGATGCAGAAGTTCCAGATGCTATACTATATTATTATTATAATGCTTGTTTTCACAGGAAAGTCTCAAACAGGTTCAAGACTATTTAATGAAAGTCCTGTTATTTTTCTCAACCGGAGGTCGATAATTGCTATGTTGTTTGATTATGCAATTTGGAGAAAATGTTTTCCAAGACTGTGCTCCCGCACCTACACTCCGCTTCTATAAAGAGCAGCTTTGCAAACGGAGGTGATTAACGGTAAAATGCAGTCTCATTATGTCATGTCTTGCAGATCATCTTGTACGAGGGTGAGAATTTCCAGGGTTTGCGCCTGGAGGCATCGGGGGAGGTGGAGAACTTCTTGGAACGCAACTTTCAGTGCTGCGTGGGCTCGGCGCGCGTGGAGAGCGGAACATGGGTGTGCTTTGAGCAGCCGCACCTCCAAGGGCAGCAGCTTGTGCTGGAGCATGGCGAGTACGCGCATCTGCGCCGCTGGGGCGACCGCTGCGAGCAGATGGGCTCGTGCCGTCCTGTGCGCATGGTGCGTTCAACTGAGCCGCCCATGGGCTGATATACATGACGCACGTTATGCTTGTACATTATTATTACACAATTTTACATGTGTTGCCAGGATGGACGGTTAGAAATGTTGGGGGAAGAACCGTAGTATATTAGTTCTTCCTCGCGCTCCTTGAGTCGTTTTCTTTCTTATTAAGAAAGTGAGCGAATACTGCATTGTGCGAGTTATAAGTTGAAGCATGAGTTTTCTTTCAGTACTGCAGTGTCCTCCCACATGCATAAACACTCGTTAATGGAGATGGCCAAACGTCCCATTAAAGGACCACATATTAGGCAATTGTTGCCACTAGTTCTTGTCTGTGGTTTCCCACACTTTTGAACCATTCTCTCTCTTAGAGTGAATGACGACCGTGTGAGTTACATACTCTGAGTTGGGTTTTTTTTCTGGGGTTTTTTTTGTGCAGTTTGGGGAGAACTTCTCTGTTGAGCTGTTCGAGGGAGCAGACCTGACGGGGCAGTGTGTGGAACTGCAGGAGGACTGTCCCCTGCTGGTGCAGGTCCCCGCATGGGGCCGCCGTGCGGTGGCCTCGATTCGCGTGCGAGGAGACGGAGCGTGAGTAGAACCTCCTCCCCCCCACCCCGCCTGCAAGCCCCCACGTCTCCATGCCTGAACGTGGGCATGGGTGTAGAGCCAACAGACCCAATAGAACCAAGGTGACACGCTGCCTTCAGCCTTATGGGATAACACTGGCAGTGACAGTGTCAGACGAAGTAAGTCGCAAGTCTCCCCTTGATTGCACGAGGCTCGAATATTTCCCTATAAATAGCATGGACACCACATTATTCTGTAATTTAACACATTCATACTTCAGTATTTACCATGTACATCGCTTGTCAGTAAATAGAATGTTTGGTGAACAAAATTAATGTATTACTGTGGAGTTCAAAAAAAAAGCTGTAGAATTAGAGTTAATTGTCAAGGGAAAACGGTCGAGGGACACATTTCTGTCCAGGACAGTATCGCACAATATTGCCAAAAGTTATTCATTAGTTAGGTGAGAAATTTAGATTCATTTTGTTAGGTTCTCGCATGTTCAGCGACACGGAGCGCTTCTTTGAGCCACCACCTCGCGTCTTGTTGTCTCGATTGTCTTAATCCAGCAGATCCTGGGTTTGCCGCAGAGTCTGTGCTTGCCTAAACACGCATTCATTGACGACACTTGGGTAACATGCAGTGTCACTGACGGTAATCCTTGTGCATTGTTTTCCGGCAGCTGGGTGTTGTACGATGACAGTAACTACCGCGGCAGGCAGTTCCTGCTGGAGCGTGGCGTGTACCGCTGTCCAGCGGCGTGGAAAGCCTCCAGTGGGACGGTTCTCTCCCTGCGGCGCATCAGCAACTACCTCTAGTAGAAGCCAAAGATGCCCTCTGACCATAATGGCTATTTACTACACATGCTTAGGATTTCTGCAACTACTTGGCATAAGTATTAGCGATTGCAATGTGCAATGCCAACAGTGTTTGTTGCGTTGGTCCAGTTTATGGTGGTGGCGAAGCAGAACTTATCCCAGGCACCTATAAGATCACGGATAAATATCTCACAATTTCAAGTAATCTTTGTTAGTAATTTCTTAATATCGGTGCCTGGGTGGCTCACAGTGCTATGCCTGCATCATAATAGGGTCGGTATCACATCTCCGTTCCCCACTTTACCTCGAAAAACGGTTCTCAAATGTGTTACCAAGTTATTGGTGTCACTATTAGTGGCTTTCCCAAAGACTCATAATAATTACATGTAGTTTATTTCCTCTGGCCCACCTCTGACAGTAAGATATACACATATGTAAGATAACATGAAGTAGCCAACTCATTACTGCATGATAAACTCTGTCTTGTAGAAATCCGAAAGCTATTTCTATATGCTTCTTTATTTACTCTGTCCCTTGCATGACCTGTAGATTCTCCACTCACAGATTGAGATAAACGTTTACTTTATGACTAAAACAAACATTATTAGGCTATAACACATATTCTAATATATTATCTACACGCAAATATTTCAAAGATACTTCTGAAAAATGAATGACAACATTATAAAGCAGTAACATCCGCCCCCAAGAAATTTTAATAATATAATTTCTGTTCAAGAGCTGGTTTGCATTTTGCAATAATAATCGCAAACAGGAAGCTAATGTCCATAATGTGATGTATACATCATACCAGTGTTTAACATGCATAGTTTTTCAATGTTATTTTGAACTGGACACACGAGCAAGTCCCACGGGTTCATAATATCGAGCTCTTAGTTACTTACCGTAATGAAGTGGAAAATGTAGTGTACAGATTCACTTAAGTAAAAGCCCATGAGACTAAAGTGGTAAATTAAAGCACATTCCAACATGTGCTTTTCCATTTTCTCAGTCTATGTTCCACAGACTGATCCTAATAGGTTTTTAGTCTCTAATAACTTTTTAGCCCTTTTCCATCAGTATACCATATTGTACGGTGAAAAATAGTCTGACATTTTTTTTTTCACTGTGATCACCAGATCAGGCATGACATCTGCGTTTTACAAAATATCTTAGAAATATCCACGATTGCGTGCTTTGTATAGCACTTATAACATTTTGGAAATGTCTTAATATTACAATTCAAAGAAGCAGCATTACCACAATTGCCACACATCGTGCTGTGTGCTGCACTAAGGTCGAATACAAGCACATGAGAGCGGACTCGAACATATCCATGGTCTTCAGCGAAAACTCGCAGCTGTCACGTCATGTGACGGGCGTGCTACCTCACTCGTGTCGAACTCAACGATGCAGAATGACACTCAGGTCATCAAGTCCGTTTAATGCCAACAACTGGTTTTATTTTTCTACTACTGAGTACATCATCCACAAAACAATAAAATATACGTGAATGAACTAAACAGTGTCAAGTTTGGTTTTAAACACTTTAATGAAATATTCCTGATGTAGACTGTGTTTGGGTTACAGTGCAAGACAATTTAACAATGAAAAAAAACCTTACATGTTTAAAATCGAAGGTGAATATCTCGTTTACAATATTAATTGTCTTCCTGCACAAATGAGTGCCGATGTCTGTTCGTAATCATAATCTACGATTAGTCTGAGAGGCCAAACCAGATCGCTCACCTGATACAGTGTTATTTTAGTGATTCAATTTTTTTACACAGGCAATAACAATGATTTTTTTCACAATGTTAAATTGTTGTAAAGTTAAATGCCAAACTGAGGTAAAATCAGCATTTTGTCTGTAAGTTTAATACATTCTGTACGAAAGTACTTTGTAGAAAGTAAACAGTGCTAGTCCAATTAAGGGACTGGCATCTACCATGAGATCCATTTATGGAGTGACAGCCTACTCCACTGCTCATTTAAACAAGGATAGGCTTTTAGGGTGATCTTTTTACTGTCCATTTATAATAGCGCCTCAAAACATATCAGCCATATAAACCACATTCCACTGATGTAGGTTTTCACCGCTCCATAAGAACTTCTTTCCAAAGCCGTTTGGAGGCATTCTCAGCCATTGAGACGCCTGAGGATGTCTCCAACATGAGAAGTGAAACGTCGCGAAGGAGAGACAACGTTTGACTCGGTTATCCCAAAATAGAGCTTTGAAAAGCAACCACAATCTGTTTTTCAATGTTTCAAAGTTTATATTCCTTGAGATGTGTTTATTTAACGATACAAAAACACTCTGGGTACTTTTTGTCAGTATACATATATAAGATTACAACAGGTTTTACCGTATCTGGCGATTATGTAGGTGTTAAGATCTTAACATAACCTGGCGATAATGCAGGTGTTAAGATCTTACACCTGCATAATCGCCAGATACGGTAAAACCTGTTGTAATCTTACAAACATACCTGTTTCGCACAGTATGACAACATTTTAGTGGTTCATGTGTACACTAACAATTCTAATGTTGCTCAAACAATTGTAATCTGAGTTTGTACAGTATTTAATCGTTTATAAATAAGCTTTAAGGAGAGGAGTAGCATGTACTATTTAGTTTAAACAATACAAGTTGCGCTGTAACATGTTTATAGGGTTGGAAACACCTCAGAAATGGCTTAGGGAAAATATCGAAGCATAAGCAACAATACATGTTAAAAGCCTGTAAAAATATGGTGCAATATGAATAATTTTCGTGTAGATTAAACATTTATTTAAATTAACTTTAACTAGTAATCACAAGGGTACAACATCCGTTTAAGGACAATTTACGTGAATGTAATGATGTAGGTTTTAACGGCTCGATGCATGATGATTGCTTGGAAAAGCTGCTCTCTCGGGACAGCCGCGTCAATCGCTCCCTCGCGTAAATATTTTAAATCAAATTGAAACAAAAAATGAGAAACTAAATTATTAACATACATGTTGGGCGAGTGTTTACATTACCTGCGGAGATGTTAATAAGTTAAATGCTAATGTCGCGATCTGCTAGCCACAAGAGGGCTTCAGGAGAGTTTGTGTCGGTTTGCAATTTCTTCGCAAGCACTATTTGCTTTAAATGTCCATCCATGAAGGAGATGTGCGCATCGTCCCATCGATGTTCTAATGCGGGTGATGGCTACACTTGTGTCTTTGACGGATGTCAGTCAGTTTGTGCGATGTTTGGGGATGCAATTGCGTGTTTTTTTATGGTCGTCCGCGTTATTTTGCTGTTCGCCAGCGTTCTTCCGGATTTTGATGAGAATCGAGAATAGTGAAACCGCATTCTAATCTATATAACCCGTATCGAAACTGTATGATAACGTGACACTTTGGATGCATTCGTGTCAAATGTTGGCAAATACTGTTAAACTAGCGTGAAACGCGATATGTGAGCAATTTTATCTGTTAATTGACAACGATCAAATTTAGCTGTGAGTCACAGCACCTGGCCATTGCTTTGTTCACGAAACAAGACTCTAAAAGCCTGCAGTCAAGTTTGGCCGGATCTCTGCGGTATATATTTCCTAATGACAGGGACTGGGCTGAGAAGAACGCTGTCAGTAACCGCGTATAGGAAGCTGCTTTTGCACATCAAGCCCTTTTAGAGTTTTGAGAGGGCAATTTAACGTTTTTGTTATCCATACGGTCAACGCATATGCATTGCTGTCGACCTGCACACAGCGTTTAAATCTGTAATCGCGTCAGCTCGGGTGTGCTGTGTCTCCGGCAATGGGCAGCGGTTCGTCCAAGGCTCGCGGCGGCGGCGGCGGCGGCGGCGGCGCTGGCGGCCGTGAGAGTGACGCGTCGTGGGGCGCGCACGAGGGCGGCGTGTGCTGCGCCAGCGTGAGCGACGACGGCGAGCTGCTGCTCACGGGCGGCGAGGACGCGCGCGCCGCGCTCTGGAGCACGCGCACGCGCGCGCGCCTCGCCGCGCTCGACGGACACGAGGCGCACGTGGCCGACTGCGCGCTGGCGCGCGGCGGAACGCGCGCCCTCACGTGCGGCGCCGACGGCACGGTGCGCGTGTGGCGGCTCGACCGCGGCGGCGGCGGCGGCGGCGGCGGCGAGGCGGCGCTCGGCGCCAACTGCGCGCTCGTCCTCCGAGGGCACACGGCGCGCGTGAACCGTTTGCTTGTGCACGCGGGCCGCACGGTCTACAGCACGTCTGCCGACCGCACGGCGCGCCGGTGGGACACGGAGGACGGACGCTGTCTCTGTGTCTACGAGGGCCACACGAGCAACGTGTTGCCTCTGGCGCTCTACGAGAGCGACCCGCACGGGGGTAGCGAGGTGGCCGGACAGGTGGTGCTGGCGACTGGCGGCATGGACGGCACGGTGCGGCTGTGGGACGAGGCTGGCGCGGCCCGACACTGCATCGAGGGACACGCGGGCCCTGTGCTGTGCCTCGCCGTGATGCAGGAGAAAGCCACCCTCTTCTCGGGCGGTGCGGACGGCGCGGTGCGCCGCTGGGACGTGCTCAAGGGAGAGGCCATTTCAGAGTTCACTGAAAACCTGGGCAGCGTCATCTGCATGCAGGTGTGCAGATTATTACACGTGCACATCGGCCACAGCTAGGTCATAACGCGTTGTGCTTTATAATTATAATGGACACTGGAGAAGCATCGCCTCTTGAGCTGAATGGAGAAATATATGAATTCTCGAGGTGTGAATCTGTGGCACCCGAGTTCCGTTCCACCGGTCCTGTGCCCCTGTTTGCACGTGGCACGTGGCCGTCCCGCAGGTGGATGGCCGTTACCTGTACACAGGTGGGAAGGATGGGATCGCGCGGCGCTGGGAAACGCGATCACAGCTCTGCGCACGCCGCTACCAGCCGCACGAGCGCGCCGTCAGTGCGCTCGTGGTGAAGCGCAACGTTCGTGAGTGCCGCTCGTTACACTGCAGCCTGCACGCACCGGGGCGACTTCGATGGGGAATTGTGAATGTGGTGAGTGGCACTGAGTTCAAGCGTTTCTCTGTTCATTTGTAAGTGATTACAGGGAGTGGAGATGGGAGTGTCTGCTCATACAACGCTCAAACAGGCGCGGTACTGAAGACCCTCAAGGGACACAACCGAATCATCAACTGCATGAAGGTGAATATCATTTGAGTTTTATTAGTGCCTATAGTTAACGGCATTTATATACTGTATGCTTGGTTATTCTCGCATAGTTATGCATACATGTATTGGTTAAGTTAGCCTCGAAAATTCTGAATTATAACAACTATATTTTGCGTACGTTTTGAACAATTTAAAAAGGGGTGTTCTTGAAATGGATTTCATTGATAATATTGGTCACGAAAGCCTTCGAATTAAAGTAAGGGGTGTTCTTGTTTAGTGAGTAATACATATAATTGGGATCATGTAGAAGGTATATTCATTAATGGCAATTTTGTAAGAAATAAGCCACTTGGCCTGTGCATACGAACCAGCTCCCTAACAGCCATTGACCCGTGTGGAAGAGGAGCACTATTCTGTTGGTCGGTGTGAGAGCTGTGTAGGTCATCGTGCATCAGTTATTACGGTAAACTGTTGGAGCACCTTCAGGTTTACCCCAGAACGTAGTGTCCTCTTAAAAGAAAAAGGGCCACGCATAATTATGATACATCTCCTGTGCATGTCTACCCACACATTCACTTCTGTGCTGGTATGCTCGTGTTTAGTGTTTCTATGAGGAATTTCACTTCCCTCAACAAGCACAATTGCAGGTTTTGGCACGCCCAACTAATATGAAATATTGCTTAACTTTTGCATATAATGAACTTCAGATAAATATTTGTGGCCATCTGTTTTGAAACAAATTATCATGCAAAACTCAAATTGACATTCATAATCTATTACTCGGGGTCCTTGTAAGACATTGCATACCATAAAGGTACAGGTTGAGACATTTATGCACGCATGTTTGTGAGCTGTGCTGTGGGGAAGTCAGTTTCAGAAATGCTCATTGAACTCATGGTACTTTGACATGCGTCACTATTTCTGTGGATCTATAGGATCTCCCAGCATTCAATTGTCGTTGAAAGCACACCCTATTTTCAAACTTAGGATGTAGGACACAATATGTTGGGATACTACCTGTGTATTTCCAATATCAGAATTATCACGTCACACGAAAAAACTCTTTGAAATTTCACCCGCATAATGTACTGGCGCATTTTGCCAATCTTGTAAGGATACCATTTTGTGGGAGAGGTTTTATCTGCCAGTAACGAAGGCTGTGGCGGTGCGGTGGCCCGGTAAGTAGCGCTGTTATCCCACAACAAGAAGAGTCTCCGAGTTCAATTCCCGGCTCGGGTGCCTTTCCGCGTGAGGTTTGTGTGTTCTCCCCGTGTCCGCGTGGGTTGTCGCCAGGTACTTAAGTTTCCTCTAACCAAAGACACGCTGCTGCCTAGGTTAATTGGCCCCTGAGTACTGGCCCCTGATGTACTGGCGTCATATCCTGGGTATAGCCTGTCTTGTACCCTCTGTCTGCTGGAATAGGCTTTGACACCCCACGACTCTGTACAGAATAAAGCAGGTACTGATACTGACTGACTTACTTGATAATGATGATTATATTTTTAGATAATAATAATAATAACACTACTAGAGCACTTTTTACCCGGGGGTCACAAAGCGCTGAAGAGAGCTGTGGAGAGAACGGCATGCCAGCAACAACAACAACAACGACGTATGAATGGCAAATCAATAACCATTTGTTCCGGTTTTTGTTTCAAATCTGAGCTGTTGAGAGAACGCCATGTCAAAAATAACAACAATATCAGGTCAGTTTAATTGACAGTCAAATAATGGCTATAATTTAGAGGATATAAAATAAGCAGTAAAAATAAATATTGAACAAACGAAGGAAGGAATAAGTGTTGCCGAGGCAGGCACAGGTCGGCAGCGAACCATGATCCCAACAGTGATGATGTTAATTATTACAGCAGAAAAATACCCAGTGAGCTTGCAAGTTCGTTACGGGATTCCTGCGATACAACAAACACGCGGGTGGCAAAGCAAAGATCAATAATTTAATAAATAGGCATTGCCATATCAAATTAACAAATTAACCGAACAAAATAATGAAAACATTTACACACAGCATTACACATATTTGCCCAAATAAATAAAAATATAGATAAGCGTTGTAATGGGGGAAAATATTGACATTCATTTTTATGGGCAGCATATTGCACATTAAGAGGAAACAAATGCAACATTTGCAACATTTTAAACACGAATCGCTATATGCAATTACAACTAGACAGATATTCTAATTTTAATTAGGATACAATGTTGTTCATCGAAAGTAGTGACCGTAGCGTTCAGTTCAAGGCAACATTGTTCCATTAACATGGGGCAGCCGCCACAAAGGCTTTTTCCCCATATCTTGATGTGAACCGAGGAACATTTAGCAGAAAGTACTTTGAGCTTCTAAGGCTTTCTTTGTTAATCTGCATGTTCAACAAATCCTTCAAATATTTGCTGACTTGTTAAGTAATACCTTACGTATGAAAAGGGCCGGGCGCCACGGTGGCCCTGTGGGTAGCGCTGTCGCTTCACAGTAAGAAGGTCCGGATTCGAATCTCGGCTCGGATGCCTTTCTGTGTGGAGTTTGCATGTTTACCCCGTGTCCACGTGGCACTCCGGTTTCCTCCCACAGTCCAAAAAACATGCTGCTGCATAGCTTAATTGGCTTATAGACTAAATTGCCCGCAGTGCCTGGTGATGGACTGGCGTTCTATCGTGGGCATATCCCTGCCTTGCTCCCTCTGTCTGCCGGGATAGGCTCTGGCTCACCGCGACCCTGTACAGGATTAAGCGGTTCTGACAATGAGATGAAATGAGAATTTAGAACCAACATATAGTTTACATGGTGGGTTTTATATAGGGCATCCAAATCACATCTTAAAGCAGAATTAAATCGTGGGTTAAGTGGGTTTTCTGCGGTGTTGGATGCTGATTTATAAATAACGTCACAATAATCAAACAATGGAAGAATATTAACCTTTACCACGCCCAGGCAGAGCATAGCTGGGAAACAATGTTTATGGCTATAAAGAAAGCCAATTTTTATTAGAATTTTTTTTTGCAATAAAATTAATGTGGTGAGTGAATTTCAATATTGAATCAATAATGAAGCCAATGTAATCATCTACTTATTGTCTCCTTGTTCATCTGTTGGTTATCAAGTGTGCATAACTGAAGGCTCTATGATGATAACGAACGCTGCTATATAGAGGTGCTCAACATACCTGTCAGCAAAGACATACTAATGTTTGAACATTCTGTACTGTTAATTTTGTGAAATAAATTTCACGATTAGACAAACTGAGGTAAGTAATGCCAAGCTTTGCACAGCCACTCAAAGGTACTAATGTGCATATGGTTTGGTATGTGGGTGTGCCTGATTCTGTGATTCAGCTCGCAGGCGATACACTCTTCACAGCTTCACAAGATGGAAGCATTCGAGCATGGGGCTTGCAACGGGTTTTTTTAGATGCACAGAAAAAGCAAGTTGACAAAAATGACGAGGTGGCAGATCAGTCAGAGGGCAAACCAGAAGAAGGAAAGGTTGCAGATGGGGTTCGTGAGCAAAAGTATGATGGTAAGAATGAAGAAAACGTCTCAAATGATGTGGCAGATAAGCCAGAGCATACATTGTCAGAAAAAATGCAGACGAGGTGACTCAATCAAAGGAAGAAAATATGAATAATCAAAGAGATGGAAGTAAGAAAGGATGAGACAAATTGAAAAGCAGATTGCAAGGGGAGATGCAGTCACAGAGTGAAGATTAGTGAAAAGTGAACTAAACGTCTATTTTGTGTGCATTTATATAGTGCAATACGTGTCAGCTAATTAGATTGAAAGCTGTGGAGAATTTTGATAGTTCATCTTTGGTACTAGTTAGAAATTCTTCTATTTCCCTTCTCATTAAAACTCTCAGTTGTCGGGCAAAACAAGTGTCTGATTACAAATGCTTGAGGCCTGAGGTGATACAGGTCAAGAAAGCTCTCCAACTAAACGGTTATAATAACCCACAGAAGAACGGAGTTCGAAGTGATAAAAATAAGCTGAACAGCACAAAGGGTAAAAATGATAATGTAATTAAAACCTTACATTGCCATAGTAACTGATACATTAGGTAGAATTCTAGAAAAACAAAAAAAATGTATGTGAGCTTTAGTAGAGTGCAAAAATAGAAGGACTTTTAACTAGTACCAAAGAAAAACTACTAAAATTTTCCACAGAGGATGTTCACCGCATTAACTGTTCGTATGTCAAACGGGTAGATTTATTAGTAAACGTCTTAGAGAACATAAGAGGAATATCAAAAATCAACATATATAGCTTTTAGCGGTTGCAGAACAGGGTGGCGCGGTGGCCCAGTGGTTAGCGCTGACGCCTCACAGCAAGAAGGTCCCGGGTTCGAATCTCTCGGCTCGGGTGCCTTTCTGTGTGGAGTTTGCATGCTCTCCCCGTGTCCGCGTGGGTTTTCGCCGGGTACTCCGGTTTCCTCCTACAGTCCAAAAGCATGCTCCTGGATAGGTTGATTGGCTCGCAGACTAAAATTGTCCCGCAATGCCCGGCGATGGACTGGCGTCCCGTCGTCGGGTGTATTCCTGCCTTACGCCCTGTGTTTCCGGGATGGGCTCCGGCTCACCGTGACCCTATATAGGATTAAGCGGTTTCAGATAATGAGATGAGATGAGAGGTTGCAGAACATGCGTGTCAACAAGGTCACACAATTGATTTTGACAACGTTGATATTTTATTGTTAAACTAATTATTGTTCTAGACTAATCTGAGAGCAGCTTTTAGAAGCAGTCATCAAAAATAGAACCAATTTCAATCGTTCTGATAGCTATAAACTAAGTGCAGCTTGGAAACGCATTATTAAAATATAAACTTAAAGGTTACATATATTCTAAACGTTAACACACTCCCGTTTTATAACACTTACTATTTAAGGTAATTTGACATTTTTGGCTTTTTGTCTAAATCTGACTGGCGTAATTAGAAATGTCTGAATAAATATTATTCACCTAACTTGCAACACCTGCGTCGTGTGTTGCCCCTTCCCCTAACCCCCCCCCCCATTGGATTCTGGCACGAGTGAACACGTAATTGATGACATCACAACCTCCTTATATATGAAAGGACCCAAAGCCGGAACACGTTTCTGAAGCTGCTCGTCCCAAAATTGGTGCTGCTGATTGTAATTATCAGCAAAACGTTCATTGTAAATGTTGTGGGTTTACTCTCCAACGCACGGGTGTGCTGAGATAGCTAAAAATTAGCACGTTCTGTTCACTTGACAAACCTTACGAATTGGCTGTGTCGGGTAGTGGGGATTTACGACGCAATTTTCAGTGTGACTCAACCCAAAAAATCAATTTCATCACTTAATCATGGCAGTGACACCGTGACGCCACGGCTTTGACTCCGGGCTTGTGACGGCTTAGAGCGGCAACACCACGGCGAGGATCAGCATTCACTCCGCGATAGATCAGCCAGCGAGCACGGATGAGCAGAGACTTCTTGATTTTCGATACTTTATTCGAACCAGCCAGACACGGCCGGAGCAGCGGCACACAACGAACTCCTACATCGTGACGCTGCCTCCTCCTTCCAATTCCCTCAGGAGACTCCCCTCGCCCCTCCAAACCCCCACTCCTTATATCCCCGCGGCCCCTTCTAGAAAGTTCTAACCGACGTCACCCCTCTACAGTAAAAGTACCCCNNNTGCGGTCCGTCCCCCACGTGGCTCTGTCCCCCCCTCTCCAGTTAAAGTCCCCCCGCAGACCGTGCTGTCCGTCCCCCACGTGGCTTTGTCCTCCCTCTCCAGTTAAAGTCCCCCCCCCATTCCTTAACTTTACACTCGCGTCAATGTACGAATGTGGCGAATCGAAAAGATGATGCAAATCACAAATCACTCGTTTGGGATCCCACACACAGCGGAGGTCACCGCTGCTCTAAAGCGAACGGAGAGGAGTCGTCAAACTCCTTTGAGCGAGTGAAGCTTTCCTGAGTACCCAAACATTTTGTTAATCTATAGACAATGGAGCAAGTGTTTGTACGTATCTCCGCGCTGAGCATGATGGTTTGCGATCCTTGATACTTGCACAGTTTATCTGCACCGAGGCTATTACGCATTATTTCAGCATCACTTCCCACTTATTGATGATTGCGCATCTCAAACTTCAGGGAGCCAGCAGCAATGTTCCCCAAAAGACATCAGAAATGAATCCACGTCAAAGCAGAACACATCATCAACGTGTGACGTCAGAAGAACGTAATTTTAATTCGTGAAATCCATTTTTTGGGTTAGGTCACGCAAAATATCGTGTCGTTTTAGAACGTGTTACATACTCGGCTGT
>JAZEWT010000003.1:14826438-14853053 GCA_036362905.1 Mordacia mordax
GTGTACGATCCGTTTTCTCGCTTGGTCGCTTTTTCTGTTTAGTTTGTACAATGAACAAATAGTGCACGTTTGCATGATTCGGAATAATAAATCCTTGGGTGCAGAATTTGAGATGCACCCGTCATAAGAGTGAGGCATTTATTGTTTTTCTTATGATGAATGAATTAATCAATGTTGAATGAATCGACGAATCATCAAGTCGCTCTCTAACAACTTTTGTGTGCAGATCGACTCTGGAAGGCTTGACATTCGGGGGGAGATCTGTGGGGCTGGGTTTGCTGTGTGTTTACTGGCAGCAAGTAGTGCACGTGGGGAGATGGAAATATATTAATAATTGCACTTATAGAGCGCTTTTTACCCGAGGGTCACAAAGCGCTGCACAGAGCTGTGGAGAGAACTGGATGTCCGCAACAACAACGACATAACGGCAAATCAACAACAATAAGATTTTTTTGTTTTTTATTGCAAATCAGAGCTGTGGAGAGAACGGCATGTCAACAACAACATGAGAGCAGTTCAACTGAAAGTCAAATAGTAGCAATACATTATAGGACATAAAATAAGCGATAAAAATAATAATTCTTCAACAAACAAGGAATAAATGTTCCCGAACAGGCGCAAGTTGGCCGAGAGCCATCATCGTGGCACAACGACATTGAACCGCATCAACAGTCATAGCCAGAGGGCTTGAAAGCCGTACGGAACAAGTGAGTCTTGAGACAAGATTTGAAGAATGCCCATGGACTCAGCTGATCGAATCTTCAACGGAAGGGCATTCCAGAGTCTAGGAGCAGCGCACGAGAAGGCTGTCACCCATCGAATGGAGGTGCGATATGGGTACATGCAATAAGCCCCTGTTGGAGGATCGAAGTTGTTGTGTTGAGGAGGGTGCCTGAAGTAGGTTACGGATGTATGTCAGAGCAGCGCCAGTTTATAGCCCTATAGGTGAGGAGGATCTTGAATTCAATCCTGTATTTAACTGCCAACCAGTGGAGAGACATCAGTACTGGGGATATGTGATCGTGGATGGGTGTGCGAGTGAGTACTCTAGGAGCCGCATTCTACACACATTGGAGACGATGGAGCAGTGCATTGCAGTCATTGATTCGTAAGGAGATGAAGATGTATATTAGCTTCTCAGCATCAGAGGATGACAGGATGTTGCGCAATCTGGCTATATTTCTTAGATAGAAACAGGCTAGCTTCGTCACCTTGTTGACGTGTGTCTCGAAGGTGAGTGAGGAATCAAGAATCACACCTCGACTCCAGACTGACTGCCTTAGCAACTTCAATGGTCTGGTCGTCAAGCATTAATTGAATAGGTTCAATCTTAAATAGTGTGGGGTTACCAGAAGCAAAACTTTGGTTTTGTCGCCATTTAGTTTTAGGAAATTTGAATTGAGCCAGGCCTTCACAGTTGACAGTGATGAGGACATGCAAAGACCAAACACAACGATCGATTGTTTTGCATGGATATAGATTTGGATGTCATCGGTTTAGCAATGGTAGCTGAGATTGAGGCTGCGCAGGATATGACCAAGGGGTTGTATGTCGATACTGAAACGGAGTGAGCCGAGATCTGAAACCTGAGGAACTCCAGACAAAACAGGATGGATCTCTTGAGTTTTGTCCTTCGAGGCTGATGAACTACTTCCAGTCGGAAAAGTAGAAGTTCAGCCAATAAAAGGCACAGCCAGATACCCCTATACCCTCCAGTAGCTTAAGTAAGATCGGGTGGTCAGTGGTATCAAAGGCAGTGCTCAGGTCCAGGAGGAAAAGAATATTTGGCAAGCCTTCAGCAGCGATGAGTAGATCATCAACTTCTTTTACCAGAGCAGTTTCAGTACTATGCCGAATCTGAGCCCAGATTGAAAAGGATCAAGAAGGTCATTGTTGAGAACGTGTTTCTGAAGTTGCACGGCTACGACACGTTCAAGGACCTTAGTGAGGAATCAATAGATTTGAGATGGGGCAAATAATTATCAGGGATGTTACAATTGAGGTCGGGTTTTTTAAGCAGAGGGGTAACTGCGGTACATTTTAATTGTGAGGAAACGCTAACAGAGCGAAGTAAGTAATTAAAGAGATTACTGACGAAAGTGGCAAAGGATTTGAAATTTGCCTGGATGATTTTGGATGAGAAGGGGCCCAGGGAGCAGTTTGTGGGACGAGATCTGGTAACTAAAGAAGAGACATCGGATTCTGTTCACTCGGAAAATTTCAGGAGTTTTGAGGTCAAGGTAGGTGGATATATTTTTTGAGGTGTTAGTTGGTGGTTGAGGTTGGGTAGAGATATGGTGGCCATAGTATATGGGATCAGTCATTGTTCTAAATAAAATATTAACATTCCAACAATTTACACAAGCTCTATAATGAATGTAAAAATTTTAAAAGTCACTAACGTGGAATCCATATGTCAACTGCTGGTAAAATGTTTTGATTGGCTTGAAAAGTGGATTTTCTTCACTTCTAAGCGACATGCCCAGACACTAGGAGAATCGAACCCACGTACTTTGCTGTAATTTGTTTGTCTCTTTTTACGCATTAGTTACACCACACAGTACAAATATTCATTAAACATTGGTCTAGCTGTGAGCCACACAGAATTTCTATTGTATGCTACAAAGCAGACATCCGAACAACTGTAGGAAGGGTTTACTTTTGAGATTGCAAGGGATTACCAAGTTGAAGTTGACTCAGCCTTCTGATGTGCCGTGGAAACGTTATTGTTTAAACTTTGGAATAACGTAAGCGATATAGCAGTTGTTTATCACTAAACTAAAACATGGTTTATCACTAACCTACTTTAGTTAATCATTGCAAAAAATAGATTACAAAATAGCGCAACATACAAAGAGTACTCGATGAAAATATACTTTGTACTTGTAAACAGCTTACGATCCAATTTTAACACTCGTGTGTTGCGTTCTTCTGACCACCGAGCGATAACGTTGCACATATTGAGTGGGGAAGTTGGTCATCACCCTGGGTCGCAACACCATGGAGTTACGTTGAGAACGAGCAATTACAAACCTGCTCTCTCTCTGCCTTCCGCACCTACCACTTCATCTCATCTCATTATCTGAAACCGCTTAATCCTATACAGGGTCACGGTGAGCCGGAGCCTATCCCGGAAACACAGGGCGTAAGGCAGGAATACACCCGACGACGGGACGCCAGTCCATCGCCGGGCATTGCGGGACAATTTTAGTCTGCGAGCCAATCAACCTATCCAGGAGCATGCTTTTGGACTGTGGAAGGAAACCGGAGTACCCGGCGAAAACCCACGCGGACACGGGGAGAGCATGCAAACTCCACACAGAAAGGCACCCGAGCCGAGAGATTCGAACCCGGGACCTTCTTGCTGTGAGGCGTTAGCGCTAACCACTGGGCCACCGCGCCGCCCTACCTTCCACTTCGATCCCTCTCAATTCTCCTCCACCGCCCATCCCACTCCAGTCATTCCATCCAAGCCCCACGACCACCACCTCCCCCATCCCTCTCTGCACCTCCCCGGCTCCATCGGCGCGTGTCCTCGGCGCGCCCCCTGCCTTGGAGCTGCTATCTGGGGAGCTGCAGCTGCTGGCGCTGACGTCAGCGAGGGCATGTGTGAGCGGAAGAGACGCCTGAGCTCAGTGCTGCGCGTGGTGCAGCCTCCGCCTGCTGCTCCGTCTCCTCGCTTCTGGACGCGAGTCTCACTGCGGACAGCGGCGCAGGTGAGCGTGCCGAGGATTAAGTTGAAGTACTTTCAGAATGTTGTTTAAAAGTTCTTGCGGCACTTTACGGCACATTGTCATTTAGTACGTGCTCAGTCACTCGCACATGGAATACGTAGCGCTCAGCTAGTACTTCTACGGTACTCACACTCAAGAGTGCACTTAGCACAGGCTAGATATACAGCAGTGGCACACGGGGCACATACACGGTGCCCCGTGCACCAGCAGCACAAAGTAGTCGAACAGCACACAGTATGTAAACACTACTCGCGCGTAGCGTGCCGCTCACACACGGCGAGTGTTACCACAGTAATAGCACATCGACGTAGCGGTGCATTATTACCAGCGCTCGCATCGATAACGGGTTACCAGCTGCTGGCTATGATAACCGCACACACGTGGTGATAGTGTCCACACGTGGGCATGGCCCTGGCAGTCCCGTGCGCTCACCTGCCGCGCTCGACGCGTCGGGGTTCTCCGTGTGTAAGCAGCCACGCACCGCGCCTCGTCTGCGGTATACCTGCTGTTGTCCTGGGCTCTTGAGCACCGCGCACCACGGACTGCGATGGTGCTCGGTGTCTGGGTGTTGTGTGGAGGAGGTGTCCACCCATGTGTCCTTTGAGGCCTTTAAGTGCACCTGGCCTGACACAGTCGCCGTGGGGACGTCATCGGCAACGGCGCTCGTTGTTGTTCGGCGACTTCCAAAGTACACCGCGCTGCCTTGCTTCTCCCAGCTGCGGGGGGCATCATTGCTATCGCTCAATGTAGGGGTGAGTTGACCATGGGTGCTCAATCGTCACCGGATCGATGGTCAGCAGATCAGTGTGAGTGCACAGGCTGCACAAAGCACTTATCTTGTGTAGGCCGATAAAGTACCAAAGAACACGCGTATGCTCCAGTTTCACTGTACAAAATGTGCAAGGTGCACAAGAGTTTATCGGCACAGTGTTTTGCCATTATCGATTCACTGCTTTGTAAAGGTCTTTTAATACAGTCTCCATAGTTCAACGGTTCCCTCTGGCTTGAATAACAACTGCCTGACCCTTTCCATCACCAGTCTCAGCCGTCAGCTTTACCAAGCTGCCTTACGCTTAACAGTCAATATGATGCCTCCTCTGATTGCATATTTTTTTCAGCAAAACATTTTACTTTTTAAAAACACGGGACTTTGGGGAATTGGTGTCTGGGTGCTGAGTGTCTCAGCAATATTGGAAGTGGCAGTTTTATCCGAAAGTTTATAATCGGTATGCGTCTTAACAACAATTTTTTAAAATCCGTTTGTTCATTGCTTTCTGTGACACTAAAGTTGATAAGAAAGCAGGTAGAGCCCTCTAGCGATTAATTGTACAAGTCATGTGCGGTTGTACCCAGGTGCGTGGCACTCAGGTATGGAGGAGGGTAACACTGGCATGTGAGTAACACGCACGAGTGGTTATATAACACTGGTATGTGAAGGCTATGGTCTAAAATTATTTCACATGTATACAGTACGTATGTAAAAGAAACGCGAGAGCTTAAAATATGAAGGTTGAGAAGAATATAACGTTAGCTGCGTGGACAGATAGACATACCTAGGTTCTAAGAATTGCAAATGATTAATATGAAAAGAGATCGATATGACGCCTCATGCATGCATGAGGGCGGAGACACTAATGAGACCAGATAATTTTAAAAACGTTAGTGAATATGCTGTTGTAGTTTTAACTGCGGTATTTATATTTACAGGGCATTGGCAGCATGATAGCCTAATAGGGAATAGCAGAGCAACGGTCTCATAAGTTTGGAAAGCAGTTTTCAGCTCTTCAGCACAGGAGTCTGTAAAAACATGAATTTATGGAATTTCATATTTCTTTTACAGAGCTTAAACAATACTGTGTTTTCAAATTTTATATATATGTAAAATAAATCAATGGATCAAGGCAAGGACTTTGCGGCTGATAAGTAGGTTTTGTAGGTTTGTCTTGTTGGGTTTAAATTGAGATTGGCTGAGTAGTGTTAGCTTCAGAGGGCATGATAGAAACATCACTTTGAGCGTCTAATGTGCACCTGTAGGTACCTTTTACTAAGTGCAGGGACATGTTCAGTGCATATGTCTAGAAATCCCCCTCCTCTATATTGTGTTTAGTTGATCCCTAATTATTTTGGTGTTCGGCCTCTTTGCAGTTATGTCAAACTTATTGTCATTTTTGGCAAACAACTTGACTTCCAAAATCATTGTCATGAAGCTACTACGTGGCCTAACTTAACAAATGTGGACCATATAATTGGGTCAACAAACCTCTTTTAAATTATGTTTAGCTGATGCCGTATTGAACGCTGTGGTAAGTTAGAGTTGGACATGATGAATAGTTACAATCTCTTAATGTTGCTGCAAGGTTTGCAGCCCTAGCATGCAGTATAGAGTGTAATGTGAAATGATTAGGTTTAGGTCCAATGATATTAGCTCAGTCTTGAACCCTACATTCCCAGCCCACCATCTACACCAGCAGACTATAGACATTGAAACCACCCGAGTGTAAAATAATAAGTTACTCTGTAATCAGGAATGCGTAACGTTTATTTTAGCCTCTACTCCCTTTTGATGCAGAACATAATATTGTGACAGTTTTTGTAACTTCTGTCGGTTTTGAGCCAAGCTCCAAGGTGCTTATTTGATGTATGAGCTTATGCAGTCGTTCATCGATGTATATTAGCATCTGTTTTGATTTAGTGACAATCTATTGTTGTGCTGTTCTTTGCATTACTAATGACATAGGCTATAGGATGGTGGCTGTTCTGGTCTTTAACGCAGCACTGTAGAGGTGAGGGTTGGCACAAGCCCATCAGGTAGCTGCTACCGCTCTGTGTGGCTCACCGTACCTAAAAGTCGTCTTCGCTGTTCGAGAGTGACTGAATATTATGCGGCACGTTACAAGTTTAATTGAACAATAATTTACCTATTTATCCAGGAAAGTCATACTTTGTTTGATGACTCCTTTTTGAACGCGCTTTCGACATTGAGTTTTTATTTCAAGGCGTTTTTCGGCTCATTAATGTGTTTCTTTAAATGGAAGGAAAGCGGAGATAATGGAGAACGCCCATGCGCGTGAGGGAGAAACGTTACATCCCCATATAGATGGAAACTGATGGCAGGTAGTTCACATGCCATACCACCTTCCACTGAGTTCAGGTAGTACACCTTAATGCCTTAGCATGTGTGTGATCCACCAACTGTCACCTGCACAGTGTTGGATTATAGGCCAAGTGTGTTAACGGCCATGTGCATCGTCACCACGTTAAACTTGTGTTTAAAGGAAGTCTAGCTTTGCTGTTCTTAAACAAGTGGCATTCTGTAAATAGTGAGTAGCTTTTGATCATGTTTGAGATTTAAAAGCTTTTGTTTTGTCCAGGCCACCAATCACGAACGCGCACCCATCACGCTGGCAGTTGCATACTCAATTCTTGCTATTGGGGCATTACTTTTATTTATGTGCAGTAGAATGTTTACTAGCTCATCTTTAATATATTTTGAAAGGTGGATAAATACGAAATAACTATAGTACTTTGTGTATTCAGCTACTATGTATGGTATAACGTTTTAATTGGCAGCTGTCATTAAAATGTTGCATGGAATTTGTAAATGGAATTGTTTAACGTAACAATTTGTGGCACATGTACATTCGATTATACAGTGAACTATATAGTAAGGATTTTGCTTGGTTGATGAGGCATATTTATTGTCTCTGATTCATTTTGATTAATGGGAAATCTTGGTAAGGTTTTTTTGCAGAATCATAAAATAGTTGTACTTATCCGAGAATACTAATGAGTATCAATAATTTTTAGGTCATTGCATTGCAAAATTGTAACAGTTCTGCAATGAATTTTAATTGCACATGAAGCTACCAGTGAAAATCTGCGTACACATGTGAAAAAGTAGTTTGTTGTGTTGGTATTTCCTGGCCTATAGCTAACAACACACTCACAAATATTAGGAACGCACAATGCCCATATTTGCTTACATGCATGTTATGTAACCACATTATTGTTCAGGCCTGTCAGGGTGCCAAAAGTTATCAATCTCTGAATTGGTGGCCAGGTTACTTTACTGGTATTCAAATACCAATAGTTTTATGTGACAAATGTGGAAACAGATGTTCTTATATCAATGCATTCACTAAAAGCCAGAACATTCTACTTTGCCAGTGGCTCGATTTGCACAGGGTCACTGGCCAGAAACAATGCTCTAACTGTGAAGAACCATACGTTTCACTGTCTGCGTTACAGTCCTTGGTTAATCCCGTGGTGTGTTGCCAAACAGAAAATCAGTAATGTATGCCCATTTATGTTCGTTAGCACTTCTGTCGGCTCAATTTTATTACTTTCACCTATAAGTTTGTAAATACAAAATCAGCCATTGTATTCACATGGACTCAGTTACCCACATTTGGGATAATACAAGATATTACACGTTGAATTGACATTGGTGTCTCTTCAGAAAAGACCATAAGCGACATAACATGTTTGCAAAATATTTCTTAATATAATCTGGGTGCTCGCATAAGTATTTTATACAGGAAAATCTATCACAGGGTCACGATAGGCTATTTTTTCAAAGTAAAGATAATTGTGGAATTGTATTTCTTAAATATACTAAACAGTCAATACACCATATAGATTTTTGTAATGTGTTGTAAACATAATTATGTTGTTGAGGTGTTCTGTGCTTAGGAGTCCTCGATAGGGAACTAAAATGTGCTCTACACAATATGTAACTGGCTCGCAAATGCTCTTATCTCCGGAAAATGTGCCCACAACATTGCGTACTCACTGTTGATGTGGCCAAGACACTGGTCCCACTTACCACCAGTCAAGTCAGTCTTACATGCATACCTCTCATAGCAAAGAAACAGAGGTGTATGGCCATGTCACAGCAACTATTTGTTATGGGATGTACTGGCTGCCAGTCCAGTGGAAGATCCGTTACAAACTGTGCTTGCATTTACACATGCTTACATCAATCTGCACCTTCGTATAATAATAGTACAATTTTAACGCGCACATTTTCCATCGCTAGTCATGAATGAGACATGGATTCAGAGGCGCAAGGAGACTACAGAAGGGGAGGGAGGGAGTCGTAAAGGTGGTCAGCCGGCACCAACCTTCCAGACATTTCTTCCTATGTATGATGATGTTATTGGCCAATTAATTAGTGGATTTTTTTGTTGTGGGAGGAAAGCAGAGAACACAAACTCCACATAGAAAGGTGTCCGGAGGTGGGGATCGCAGCGCCTCAGTCAGGACATTCGTTCTTTGACGCGCAGATGTTATCACTGCGTGTCCCTGCTACCCAGCTGATATGCACATGGTAGCAGTTTCCACTGATGCCAGTCGCCATCAGTTATGGTTGGCAGCAGAATGCGGTGACCTGACTGTGGCACCTACTGAGACATCCACATTCGGACCCCCATAGTTTTTGCTGTGTCTGGTCCATCTACTCACCTACCTAAGTACTCACTCGCACACCAACTAATTTGCCTGCTCAATTATTCATTTACGAAAGTGGTATCCAACCTATCTACGTGCAACTCATTGCCAGTCACTTAATCTATTGCAGAACTGACAGTTCTGTAGATTAGAAGCAAATGATCTGTTAAGCTTACACAGCACAACCATAGCATCGTTATGCTAGCCTTTGTGATATGTGAATGGCACAAATGCCTAATGTAATCGATAAATATATCTTGCAGCTGTTTCAAGGCAGCAATGTAAATATAACCCATTACCATGAATGGATGACATCATCCTTAACTGGTAATATAGATGTAAGGCAGAGCACGTAAAGGAGTGAAAACATTAATTCTTATCATGTAAGGATTGTGTCATAACCATTAAAATGTAATGGATTTATTTAAATGGGAGGGCTGTTCTGTGTGTGGTGTGGTCATTGCACGCCTTATTATGGGCACGGTGGTCGCACATTCTAAAGGGCTGCCAGAGCTGTCCAATTTCCAAAAATACAGCTGCAAGGCAATCACCCAGTCAGGACAACTCTGCCTGCTCTCAACTCACACCGATTCCCATTCGTTTTACTTTGATCTGCTTGTTAATCCTATGGGAAATATTCTATAATTGCTTCCGAAAGCTGTGGTTTCAGGATAGCTGCGTTGGTCACGTCCCTGTTATAGGACGCCTGAAGATGCCTCCAATGTGGGAGGTGAAACGTCGAGAAGGAGATAGGAGTGATACACGGCTATCCCAAAAGAGCAGCTTTTGAAAGCAATCATGCATCAAGTCATAAAACCTACATCAATATAAAATGTAATGGTTTGTCATCACAAGCTGCCAAAACGAATAGAAAATATTCACCGATCAAAAGCGTTGGTGCAACGGATGCAACACTGAATTAGCCAGTTCATGTGAATTTGAGATGTGAGAATAACAGGAGAGACTTTGACAGCTAGTCTGCATGGCTACTTTGTTAATGTGTTAGTCGGTTCTGTGAAATTGTGGAACATTCATAAACCAATGTGTGTAATGGTGCATTCAATTATTATTTGGTTCTGTGAAAAAGTACATTGTGTTATGGGTACTTTTGCCAGTGTGTATATGTAAAAAATAGAAAAGGTTTTTTTAATCATTTCTGGAAATTATACAGGTGTTAAGATCTTAAAACACCAAAATAGACACCTTTCACGAAGTGTCTAGTTTGCAAGTCACACAAAATATGCAAACAGGAAGCTTTGATAATATATGCAATGTACTTCAAACTAATTGGCCTACTCCAGACATGACAAAGAGAGTCATTAGTCAACGTATATGCAGAGCTGTGATGTGGTAGTTGGTACTTTTGAAAGGGTCACCCCAGCCATTTCGGTTTAGCTATATATGCCATCAGTGGCAATTGATCTTGAATTTGTACTGGGCCTCTTCTTTGAGTACCTAATGTAATGTGTAAACCGCAAAGGACAAAGAACGCCAGGTGTGGTGTTAGCTCTCTACAGCTGCCCCTGCATTCTGAAGCCTGTCTTAGTATGTCCTCCGTAATAGTACTGCCTCTAAAGTTTTAAAAGCAGCTAAATATGGATCATAATTTTTGTTATTGTGGGCTCATACGTGAGTATATATTTATGTCGCTGTGCGTGGTTTCCCAAATAGTATAGCTGTTGCTGCAGAGCTATGCGCACTGGGTGATACCACTGGAATTTAGTGGTGAGTTATGTTGTGGTGTTTTAATATGTATTTGTTAACTCTTAGTTCGAACATACTACCAGTTAAATGATACATTTCTAATACGGTGTACATAAATATAACGGGAGGAAAGTCCTAGACTACTTGGGTGAACTGCAAAAGTGGGGATATTGGAGTTTTAAGGTTTTCTTAAGGACATTTCGAACGTTAGTGCCACCTTTAGCCTGTCCAGTAATGGCGAGAGATATAGAACATAGACTTCATTAGTTGAACGACACACAGACTATAATAGGTGCAAGGAAACCGCAGTAGTGTTGGGGGGGGGGGAGAGAGTCAGCCAGGTGGTCTACCGCACCAATGATGTAATATGTAATTAATTAGATATATCTGTGCCATACTGGGCTGAAAACCTCACACGACACACATCTGCCTATTCGTGTGACCTATTCGTGTGACCGATTTACCAGTTCCAAACTTCAGGAGCCTGAATTATTTTCTGTGGAATGGCAGGAATGACTAAATCGTGATTGACACGTGCAGGCTCACAGGTCTACACCTATAGTGGTCCATTCAAGTCCCCGCGAGGTGGCTAGTGGAAGGGCCTCCACTTGAGCGAATGCTCGAGGGAATCTGTGCTCCTGCATGCTGACCAGACGTGTTAGGAGGTGTATATTCCCAAGCTTTTTAACTGCCTGGCCGGCATACTGAGTAGTACCAATACCTCTGATAAGCCAAGTGCACATCCCATTAAACCATGTATAAGATGACAGCCACACATACACAGGATTGTACATTTATGTTCATTGTTGTACATTGCCATATGTTTTTATTAATGATCATTTCTCAGACGCTCTTATACAGGGTGACTTACATCGCATACATCAATACATATCAAATAGACAGAAACGTACATAATATCGGTCGCCTGTGTAGAAAACTGGCCACAGGGTCCTTACAATGTGGATTCCAATAATAAAAGAATTAACCGTAATCTGCACCTCCCGAGGCGACAAAGGTCTGCAAGCCATCAAACTTCACTGACGCAGTCATGTGGCTGCAGGCCTCGCAGGAAGCGCTCGCTGGTGGGTTATAGGGGATTTGAAAACCCTCCAGTACTGTATTAGACCGGCAAAATACCTGTGCAAGGTCCATTCATTTACACTGTACAATTCCTGCCTCTATTTCACTTTGATGCACTTTGTGTCCTAACTTTGGATGTTGGAAACGGTGTCGTGTGCGCGCACCCATTGGTGAGTGTGTGTATTGGCTATCCAGCTGTCGAGGCCTCGTGCCAGGATATTTAAAGCAATGGTCACGTGGCCTAATGTGTGTGCAATTAGCCCATAAAGGGCGATCAGCTGTGTGGGCGATCATAAAGTCACAACTCAGAACCAGTATGTACTTTGAGTACCCCCGCGCACACTTAACAGCCTGTTCGCATTGGCAGCATTAAGTTTTGATCACTTGATAATAAATATGTAAAGTGAAACTAGCAAACAGAATCTCAATGTTTCTTATTTTTCTTTGGCTAACTTTTGCGAGGTATTATAGTCATACACGTTAAAACTGAAACGAAAACAAACCTCGTTTTGGCATTCCTGTTCCTTAACCTCACCCAGCAAACCTGTTTCTCAGTCTCCTCGCTCGAGATAAGTGGTGGCTTAGAAGACTTGTGTCTGTTCACCTATCTTCACAGCATGGGGATGCAAAATATGTGGCCCTAAAGAACGTTTGCTTTGGCTTGCAGCTGTCAGGTGAATTGTGCTCTGTCGTGACATGTAACGAGCTATGTTGGTCAACAGCTCGGGGTCTTATGTTATGCTTACGGATGTAGCCCACCAGCCTTTACAGAGGTGGATGAATAGCCCATGAAGTTACGGCCATAGATTAATGGATCGTCAACAGCGACACGCGCCGCACGAGCTTTGGTCTCGGCTCATTTCACTGTCTCTAAGCGGATTATTTTTTTCTCTTGTGCAAAAAAAATTGCAGCTGGCCTCTGAAAGCTTTCTTCTAAACATTCAGCGCTTTGTGACCCTCAGGTGAAAAGCGCCTTGTACGTAATTGGAAGAATTTGCGAAACGGGCTCTGAGCCCCTCTCCCCCCGCGATCTTATACAGGATTAAGCGGGTTTTGGGAATGAATAAATGTTCTTGTTGACCAAAAGCGAATTGGGCATGGTTGAAATTCTGAACTTTTGGAAAATTCACATCAGCCAACAGATGCAAGATTAGGGCTATAAAGCGGACTATAAAGCTCCGACAGATGGGAGTGGTGGGTAATAATGTGAATGTCAGGTTTTCTTATATCATGCCGGCAACCCTTTTAATCCATGATGTATGATATTTACCGAGCTTCAACTAATCCAGTGAAACCGATCCAAGGGCCCGCTTGTGTCAGAGTATCACAATCACAATAGGATCTCGATTGCTACAATGCCTGTAAGTTATCGATAGACGGTTAAAAAAGGCATTTTTTGCGTGTACATGGCTGTTTGTGAATGCGTTCATAGGTCAACAAACAATGTATGGAAGTGACTGCAAGGCTCTAATTAAATTATGCATCAGGGGAGTAATGCGGGTGTTGTGCAGGACCATGTCATAGTAACGTTCTGCGATAATTTGAGATGAGCCTGCCTGTGGTGGTGGTTAGAGTTTTAGTGACAGCAATACCACGTACGAATTTCACAATTCACTTGGGGAAATGTCACAATAAGCTAGCTTTTATATTATTATTATACTGGTGTACAAGAAGATTTGTTGCTGCAGATAAGGCATCACATTTCAAAACAATACGTAAATAAAGACCGGATCAAAACAAAATTCAGTTTTCAGGACATGACGTATTAATGTCATTACATTTGCATATGAGCTCATTATGTAAAGAGTAATTCCCCGTCTGGAGACTTATGACACTCATATATATATAAAATATGTTCTCTATGTCTCATGACATCTGTTTAATGTGAACATTTGTATTGATAGAAAGCTTTTTATAATTTGTGTAACAGTCGATGGGTACTGAACAGTGAACAGTATCATTTTAAGTTGCAGCAATACGTAGGGGACAGTGTATTTTAACGAGCAGTTGATGATCATCGGCATCGCTCTGCATATGTGCAGTGAGCATCGTTATATTGTATTCTCAATTGGAATCTTAACCTTATTCATATAGGTTTTCACTATTCTGTGTATAAGAATTACGTTTAAAAGCTGCTCTTTGTGATGGCCGTGCCGAGCGTTCCCCCTTTCTTTCCAGATATTTTGACTCTCACGTTGGAGACATCATTAGGCTTCTGAATGGTTTGGCTGAGGTTTTTAGCTGCAATGTTTTTGGCTAAACCAGGAAAGAGGTGGAACGCTCGACATGTATGTCCAGAAAGAGCAGCTCTTTCGAGCATTTCTTTTTTTAGCAACCACCATATTTATGTATAAACAATGAGCGCAATTTGTCATTTTTAAAGTTGTGGTTACTCATTACCATAGCGTAGGTTTTTAAAAGGCAAGCTTGCTGGTTTTACAAAAGCATATTGACCGCACCAGTTTCCACTTTAACAAATAAACACGTGCGCGATGGGCAGATGGACAAAGATTGTGGTGTGTGTGTGTGCGCTTACTGGGGATGGGGGATGGGGACTGCTTGTGACGTGGTGCTTGTGGATATTTGCTTCACTTGAAGTCAGACATTGTCACTAATTTTACAGTCTCTCAAAATACAAGCCGCGTCTGGGCCACTTGAAAAAATAAGCCCCCTCTTTAAAGCACATTGAAGTCACCTGGTGCTTCCCCAGTCTCAGATTCAGTAACGATGCCGTCTCATGATCTTTATGACTGCGTTTTCCCACAGTCATGGCCATAACTGAACCGTATTACCATACACCACCCACATGCTGCTGACGTTTAACACTCCCCTGCCTTTGTTCACATGTGTTATACTTACTTGCTTTACCAATATAATGTTTTAAAACCACCAGGTGCAAAGCCAGTACAAGAAAACACTGTAATAGGCCTTGTGATTTTTTTACATTGGTATCGCACCCTTTGTATACTGAAACAATAATATACTTTGATTACTACTGTATGCGTTGCGCTTAACTAAGAAAACAAGTAAAGTTGGCTATTTCATTGTCATTATTGCTCCACATCATGTCGATAGATTTCCTACACAAGTCTACCTTTTCACAAACAATATTATGATTCCTGTTAGGTTTTTTGGGTTAAGTGCTAATGATCGGCGGGAGATGTCCTGTGACACAAAATTGGCTACATCCCTACGTGAATTGCTTATAGGCAAAACGCTTGGCATACACTTGACACCATAGCTGGTTTACCCACGGTGCGTTATAATTACATTGTACAAAATCATAGAACATTATTACAGGGAAAGATGTGTGTTTAATGGGCCCCATGAATATCAAAGTTTCTCACTGCGAATCAATAAACGAGTGGCAGAAAATGGAAAAACAAGTTAAAGGCACAAGAAGAGCCACGAATTTCTGTATGCATAGGCCAACAAAACAACAAGCACGTGCGATGGTGGATAAGAGCCACCAGAGATTGGTGCCGAAAACATCCGAGATAATATATTAAATAAAATAAAAGCCACGTTATTCATTTCTTTATCGGTTCTGAACCCTAATACTCTATGGCACCAGCGTCCCCCCCCCACCAGATTATGTCCAGCAGCTGAACCAACACAAGCATGATGCAGCACAGGCAGAGAGCCTGAACGGACCACCCTCCTCCCTGCACGCCGCTGCGATAACATTCGTCGTTTCTCAGTCGAGTGTTGTAGTGCTTCTCGGCCCCAGATGATCTTCCATTTTATAAGGATATACATTCTCTTAATAGGATATGGTGGGCAACTCCAAAGTTAAGTATGTGGCAACTACTTTGCCAGACACTACATGATTCTAATTTATTACCTAAAACCTAAAACCATGAACTTCCTTTGAAAGGATGTTGATGACGATGGTTAAGGACTGACTTTTGCACCGCTTAGTTATATGGTGGTGACGTCATCAGAGAGGACGCATCGCTCACTGCAGCTCTGCAAACCACCAGTTTGAAGACAACTTTTTGAGTGTTTTGCAGAAGTCTAAAACATTCAATTATTGTTACCTGAACTGAATTTCTATAAATTTTAATTCTTATAATTCTTACGATGGAAGTCCATTGCGAGCGATGAAGATGTCAGTGAAGCCATAAATGAGAGCGCAGCCCAATCTCGGATGCACAGATGCGGCCGCACTGTGGGCATGCAACAGGAGTATTTGGATCAGGTCTTCTATCTTTGCGGGACAAAACCGACGTTTTTGCTTGTGGTAACCCCGCACTAGTTACGATTGAACCTATTCAATTAATGCTTGACGACCAGACCATTGAAGTTGCTAAGGCAGTCAGTCTGGAGTCGAGGTGTGATTCTTGATTCCTCACTCAGCTTCGAGACACACGTCAACAAGGTGACGAAGGTAGCCCGTTTCTATCTCAGAAATATAGCCAGATTGCGCAACATCCTGTCATCCTCTGATGCTGAGAAGCTAATATACATCTTCATCTCCTTACGAATCAATGACCGCAATGCACTGCTCCCTTGCACCCCTGCTTAGCTGATCAATCGTATCCAACGTGTGCAGAATGTGGCCGCTGGAGTCCTCACCCGCACACCCATCCACAATCACATAGCCCCAGTACTCCACTTGTTCCCAGTTAAATACAGGATTGAATTCAAGATCCTCCTCCTCACCTATAAGTCTCTCACTGGCGCATCTCCGACATACATCTGTGACCTACTTCAGGCATCCTCCTCAACTCGACCATTCCGATCCTCCAATACGGGTTTGCTTCATGTGCCCAGATCGCACCTCCATTTGATGGTTTACAGAGCCTTCTCGCGCGCTGCTGCCAGACTCTGGAATGCCCTTTCATTGGAGATTCGATCAGCTGATTCTCTGGGAATCTTCAAATATCGGCTCAGACTCACTTGTTCCATAAAGCTTTCAAGCCCTCTGGGTAGGCCTGTTGATGCAGATCAATGTTGTCATGCTGGGACGATGGCTGTCTGCCGACCTGTGCCTGCTCGGAAACATTTATTCCTTCCTTGTTTTATAAAGAACTTTTATTATTTGTTAATAATGCTTATTTTATGTCCTATAATTTATTGCTACGGTTTGACTTCCAGTTAAACTGTTCTGATGTTGTTGACACGTCGTTCTCTCCATATCTCAATTTGTAAAAAAACCCAAAAAAGTAATTGTTGCTGATTTGCCGTCCTGATGTCGCCATTGTTGACATGACCCTCGAGTGAAAAGCGCTCTAGAAGTGCAATTATTATTACAGTTACAGTGTTAAGAAAGAAATGAGATTATTCAGGTACAATAATAAATTAGTTTGTATATTTAGGCAATAATGTTCGTAATACTGACAAAATTGAGAGACTTCAAAAACTCGTTTAATTTTAGCTGAGTGGGTATTTATTTATCTGTATATTTTATTATTTTTGTCAGAGTTTGCAGTCCATAAGGAAATCTCTCGAAATAGTGTGCCCTGTGAATGAGAGGCCTCCAATAGAAGATATCTTTTCTTGGAAATTTCTTTCAAGTGTGCCGTTTCATATTTTCCACTGTGTTGGGCATCCTTTCCCATACACTCTGCCCTGGACACTGGTGCATGACAGTCAACATCATATTCTCAAAGATCATACCTGCCCCCACCCCCCATCTGCTTTCCCTAACCCTCACGTGTGCATTTTAAGAAAAGTGCAGAGAATCTGTAAAATCCCAACAGTCAGCTCTGCAAGTAAAGACGTGTTTGACCAATAATACCAGACCATATGTTTATTGTTGCAATGTACCATGTGCCAAAAATGTGAACAAAGAAAATCTTTTAAAATTGTCTCCCGCATGGGATTTTATTAAACCGTACCTTTATAAACCAGATTTATTCAGGTTTTTTTTGTGCGTATGCAGTCATAGGTGACCGGACCGAGATCATCAAAGTACCACACCACAGAACGTGGCTAGTACCCACGCAGCCACCTGAAATAGAATCCGGCAGTCCTTGCTTGGCGCTTAGACCTCTGAGCCACTTGGCGAAGTATAGCTGGGTAAGTTTCTTTTTAATCGACTGGCTACATGCTACTGTATTGTGAGTTTTAAATCAGGTACAAACTTCACAGTTGTGTAATCCCATGCATTTACAAATTATGTATGTGCAGTTTTTAAGTATATGAGCTTGCACAATAGTGCAAAACGACAACAACATGCAGAAAACACGGTGCTGTACTTAGTTGTTTGCTCACGGGTAGGGTTATATATAATTATAGGAACAAATACACGCGGAGGTGTACATTGACATTCTTGTACAGTGGGTTCACGTTCGTCAACATATTCATATTTGAATGTATACTATAACTGTACTCATAAGAAAAGGTAAATATGTACATATTTTTACACATACACATAGAATTTTAAGCAACACACACTGAAATGCATTTTGAAATTAGAGTGCAGTTTGTGCTGGCCTAAAACCACCTATGAGACGAACTGAAAGTGGAGGCTGGTTTTCATCAGCATTGGCCAGGGTATGACAAACATCCCGAGCATTTGGCCACCATTCTTCCGGCGAAGTGCCAGAAGGGCAGGGTGTGAATGTGAATAGTAAGGAATGGGTGGTTGGTCCAGCAGTGGGATTAAGATTAGAATGGAAAGAGTGGCCTAAAATGGACTTGCTTACGAATGCCATTCTTTCTGCAAGTACACGTTTGATGTTGATGCTCCCTGAAGGTTCCATTAAGTGGCTGTATGACAGTAATGCTAAATTACCCAATGGTAATTAAATATTGTGGGTGAGTCCAGAAGTTCTTCAAATTGTAGGCTTTAATTGCTTCTTGGTGTTGAGGAAATGCGTTTATTGAAAATGTGCTCTGTTTATAAGCAGAAAATGGAAGTGTGCTATTTTAAAGAAAGCCATTAGGTTACTTTTCGTAAATACTGGGCAAGTGATGCCCACTCGTCTGTCCGTGTCCATTTGTCTGATTATCAGCTACAACTCTGCGTGCTTTCATGACAACTAAAAAAAGTGCCAAGCCTCTTGCTACAAATCTTACCTCCCAGCACATCAATATTGTTTACCAATGGTGTACATTTTTAGCAGTTAGTTTAAAATGTGAGCAAGACTAAAGTGTATTTACTAGTCGGGCAAAAGGATATTCCCTAGGAATACCTTAACAAATTGGAGGTTTTCATTGGACTGGCTTGTCAGCTGTCTCATCAATATTAGAGAAAACATGTTCGCTCATAATGACCAGGAAGCATTGATCATGAGGAACATAATAGAGAAAGGAACAGCGGATGAGCAGTGAAAAAAAATAATGATGGGCATGGTCCAATGTAATGGGGGTTGGGTACGGAAGGAATTTCTCTGGCACTTTTTTTTGCCGACACTGCACTTCTCCAAGGGAATATAAACGAATCCTCCTCAGGACAAGATTTTGAATTCATAATACTAGGGTTGAGAAGATTTGCATAAACAGAAGACTGCTTTGAAATACCAGATATATATCAGGTTGAAGTGGCCAGTAGTTGTATGCACAGCCATGAATTTTTAAAATCAGTCTATGTGAAGATTTGAGCGTTTCCCCCTTTTAAGTGTCATAGGTTTTGGCTCAGAATACTTTAGGAAATGGCAAGAATATAGAATGTATTGCGCAGCTCATCCAGAAGTGTGTGGGTTGTGTAGAGTGTGTGGATAATAGGAAGCATGGATAATAGCCACATTGGAGGATATTTACTGTATTTACAGCATGAGAAATATGGGTTAATAATTGCTTCATTATTAAACATCATCTGAGGAAAATATTTTAAAATATGTAAAATAAGATCTGCCATTTACACTCAGTACAGTATAATTAAAATAATGCTTTATAACAAATCTAGCCTTGATGGAGCAATTAAAAACAGTTTAACAATCTGAAAACAAATCCACAGCCTGCTTTATCATCTGCAGTCTTATATTTTAGTTCCTATCATTCGATCACGTCATCCCTTAACTGCCAACATGTTAAACGACATAGTTTCCACTGAAACAAATGTTGGGTATTGCTCATCTCTAGTCCAAAGGTTTGAGCCAGTCATGAACATTCAATATTCAGTATACAAAACTACCACCATTGACTATCCACATACGGACACTCCTCGTATCACCCTGAGGGCTTTGAATTCATAGCTTTTTGACCTCGGCCAACGTCATTTGCGAGCGATATCTGAACTGGTACTGGCCCTACCCCTTTTCCATCCTTTACTGTCCAGCGTGGTGATGTGTGGCCAGACTCCCACTTGACTCCCACAGCGTAATGGGGTGTTGTAACGTTTATTTTTAATTGTACTAGATCAAGGTTGATTGTGTGCAAACCCTTCTTGTGGTCTGTCCTCTGTTGGTCTGCAGTGTGTATGAGAAGGAATCCCAAATTCTTCAGTTTGACACATCCTATATGTGCATTAATGAGAAACGGAGGTCGTGCTACCCAGAACACCAACATTTAACGCACCACTTCGATTTCATGATTGTTTTAGAGTGGTCAAATCTAAACATTTTATTAACATTGTCCTATAAAATACAACGGTAAATAAATACATTATCTATGAGCTGTCAAAACAACAGTGCTACTTTAGATACCAGGACACCACTGGATACTGTCGCATCCATTTAACGGTAATAGTTTATTTAGACTGACAAATTATGCGTAAGTCTGCAGTTAATACGTGTCCTGCCCATGTCTCCGTCCATGGAAAAAAACTAAATTATACATTACACATCCCATCAGCCACCTGGCGTCCTGGAATTCAAGGAGAATTGGTTCAACATAAGCATATTCAAAACTGGTTTTTAACATTCAATGCTTCATCAAAAGTCAGACTTTAAAATTGTTGGTGAGCTGCCTTGTGTTTATAGGCATGTAACATCTGTTTGGCATGGGTTTTGGTTTGGTGAAATTTTACATATGTACTCCAAAATAGTTAATTATACAGTAAAAAAAGTTAAAGGAAGTGTATGTTTCAAATGACAGTTTATAATCATTATTTTAGGTGTACTGTAGTGTCTTAAAGGTCTCTTTAGAGACACTACACTGTCACCATGCAACAAAGGTGTATTCTGATTGCTCAGCAAAAGCTGCTCTCTCAGGACAGCCGCGTCATTCGCTTCCTCTCTCCACCTTTCGACTCTAACGTGTGAGGCGAAATGTCACGAGCTGGAGAGAGGAAGCGAATGACGCGGCTGTCCCGAGAGAGCAGCTTTTCGGAGCAATCATCATGCATCGAGTCGTGAAAACCTACATCATTTTAAAGGTATATTCTACAAATGTTTGTCCAGCATTGAGCCAATTGTGCTCTGCGATATTCCTGAAAGTTAAAATTTATTCCAAGAATGAAATGCAGTGCTTTACAGCTGCATGCCAGAGCTTATGCACATAAGTGGAAAGGTAAACGCAGTATACAACCTCATGTAAAAGACATTTGGAGAATGCTGGGGAGGGGGGCGGTGGTCATTGGGGGGGGGGCGTTACCAAGGGACTACTGTATTTTTGTCTCATGTGGAGGACCCTTAGTTCACTGTTTATTGAGATGCTTGGCATGTGCCACCCGATTGTGCTGATTAATTGGACGTAGCAAGCAGGACTATTTCTGGCCCGGTCTTTCTGGTAATGTTATGGAGGCTGATAAATATATCCACTGAAGCAGCAGTGTTAACTTGTGAAGAAATGTCATCGAAAATTTCCTCTTTCAGGAACATCCCAGTGATGTATCACATGGGTTTCAGTGCAGATAAAAGTAAGCTCTGGTTAAAGTTAATAACCGAAAGATATATAAAACCCATTCGATGAAATCCATTTTTGTGGGTCAGGTCACCCAAAAAATTGTGTTGTTTTACCCTCCACTGCCAAACCTAGGCGAGCTGCTCGCTCAGGTTTGGCGTGGGTGTCTGATTATGCAGGTTGCAATTATCAGCGAAATGTCGCGTATCTCATTACAAGTACTGTGGGTTCGCTGTCCCACACACCGGTGTGCTGAGATAGTGACGGAATTGGCACGTTTCTGTTCACATGACAAGCCTTACTAATTAGCCATGTCGGGTGGTAGAGGGTTAAAACGACACTATTTTTTGTGTGACCTGACCCAAAAAAATGGATTTCATTGAAAACATTGGTCACGAAAGTCTTCGAATTAAAATGAAACCCATTGTCAATTCAGCTTATGATGAAAGTCTCTCGACATAGTCTTGGGCAATGCTTCTTGCAAATGGGACAGGTCTTCAGCTTCATAGCTCTATCAATTCGTATACTTATCATTATCGTCAAGGGAGATGATAAAGACTGACAGGACGGCCGCTGGATTTCAACCTTGAACAACAAGCAATGAAAGCTTTACTGCCGGGCCATGTAACCACACAGTCACAGACTTCTAAACTTGTTTCTCCAAACAATATGGGGAATTCTAAATTTTCACTTACAACATTTTGAAAAATTCCTTGCTGAATGACATATTTGGCTTTTCTCTTTTAGGACACCAATTTGATTGGGCGCGGTGGCGCAGTGGTTAGCGCTGACGCCTCACAGCAAGAAGGTCCCGGGTTCGAGTCTCTCGGCTCCGGTGCCTTTCTGTGTGGAGTTTGCATGCTCTCCCCGTGTCCGCGTGGGTTTTCGCCGGGTACTCCGGTTTCCTCCCACAGTCCAAAAGCATGCTCCTGGATAGGTTGATTGGCTCGCAGACTAAAATTGTCCCGCAATGCCCGGCGATGGACCGGCGTCCCGTCGTCGGGTGTATTCCTGCCTTACGCCCTGTGTTTCCGGGATAGGCTCCGGCTTCACCGTGACCCTATATAGGATTAAGCGGTTTCAGATAATGAGATGAGATGAAATAATCACCTTTGAAAGACTATCTTTTTCTATCTTTAATCATTAAAAAATATGCCAACCCCCCCCTCCCGATACACTATTTTAAAGTATTATTTACTGATCAGAGTATAATGGATTAATAGATGCTTTCTCTTGTATTCAGTGTACTTTTCATGAAAACTATATACAGCAGGCAGGTGTTTATAAAGTGTTCATTATTATTTTCAGTACCCATGAGGCACTTTTTTTCCAGCTACTTATAATGAAATGCAACAAGAGCATGTAGTGGTGTTTATTCAGCCTACAGTAAAACAGCTGGCATCATGTGTCCTGAGTAAAATACTACAATTGCCATTTTCTATAGCGTGCCAGGATCGTGTCATGAAAGGCATTGTTTACAACCGATGTATAAATGTGGTATAATTAAGCATGCCAGAGGAGTCTGGATTATGTGTGATTGTTGTGCTGTTGGGGTGTAGTTGTGGGGTATTATCGGGGGGCAGCTGTTGAAGGGCTGGGGTATTATCAGGGGGCAGCTGTTGAAGGGCGAGACAGGGCCAGGGACTCTGTACAACCTCCATTGGCCCCAGGCTCCCCACAAATGTCCTCATTGTTGGCTCATGATACTGGCCATCAATGGCTGCAGCACAGCATTTAAGCACATCTAGAAAAGGCAAAAAATACGCTTATTTTTAATGTTTCCTGTAAGACGTGTTTAGCACAAGTTGTTCTTGAAACACAACTTGGTGTACGTGCTGGTCCAGGAAATCAATGTAACATTTATGGCGGTGGGGTGGTGCAGTGGTAACATCTGTACCTCACAGAAAGTATTGCTTGAAGTACCTTTCTATGTGTAGTTTGTGTGTTCTCCTACAGTTGTGCATGGGTTTCCTCCAGGTTCTCCAGTTTCTTCTTACAAAAAAAAGATAAATTGGCCAATAAAATCATAATAATATAGGAAGCAGTGTTTGGTGGGCTGGTGTCAGTTGACCCCCTGGCTGACTTCCCCCTCCCCCCCGCGGTTTCCTCGCTACACCTCCGTAAAAAAACACACACACTTGTGGAAAAATGTGCCACGAGCTCAGGTCGAACTGTTTAAACCCATAGTTTTAACAGTTCGACCTGAGCTACTTAAGCATTGAAATTGCATTGTCCTGAACGGATTGCCTTTTGGCAACACCTGGATAACACTGGCAATTAGCCTCTAAAAAAGCCATATTCGGTGTGGGCCAATCAGTTTCCAGGACAATGAATATATTGTCAATGCTTTTTTTAACATATGTATACTGGCAAAAGTACCCACAGTTTAATTATTATCTCATCTCATCTCATTGTCAGAAACCGCTTAGTCCTGTACAGGGTCGCGGTGAGCCGGAGCCTATCTCGGCAGACACAGGGCGCAAGGCAGGGATATACCCCCGATGGAACGACAGTCCATCACCGGGCACTGCGGGCGATTTAGTCTGCAAGTCAATTAACCTATGCAGAAGCATGTTTTTTGGACTGTGGAAGGAAACCGGAGTGCCCGGCGAAAACCCATGCGGACACAGGGAAAATATGCAAACTTCACACAGAAAGGCACCCCAGCCGAGATTCGAACCCGGGTTCTTCTTGCTGTGAGGCGACAGCGCTACTCACTGGGCCATCGTTTTGTTATGTTATTCATTTTTTGAATCTTCGTCTGCAAAAAATATAAATCTCTCAGAGACTTTCGTAAAGGAAGGCTGGAGTTTTAGTGGTTGCAATGATTGCAACAGTAGGCCTGCTACTCCCTTGCACTTTTTAAAAGTTATGTAAATCCTGGAATTAATCCTCTTTAAACAGGGCAGAGCTCACCAGAGTTTTTTTTTATATTCAATTGTTTTGTGTGTACGCCTTGGCACTACCCATTCTTTACATTTTGCAACTCTTTCCATTTGAATTGCAATGTCTGCTTAAATCATTGGATTATATATTTTCAAAGTAAAACGGCACACTCCCCCACTGTTATCTTGTCGTTAACACTGCTTTTTTAAAGGTGCCTTTGAATAACTGCTATTACATAACAAAACATTTTTTTCAAATAATAAAACAAACAAAAGTTCACGAAAAAGTCAACTGCTTTAACCAGATGTCAAATTCTTCTTTTCTGGAATGTGTTATCGTTATCAATGCCTGCTTACTCTTGTATAGGGTCATGGGGGGCTGAAGCCTATCCCGGCAGACAGAGGGGACTAGGCAGGCCTATACCCTGTATGTAACGCCAGTACAGGGCACTGGGGGCAATTTGCTGACCCGGCCAATTCACCTTGGCAGGTGCGAGTCTTTGATCGGTGGGAGGCAACCGGAGTATCCGGCGAATGTGTTGTGCATGTTTGAAATGTTGTTATGTTGTGAAGGCGCGGTGGGTTAGCTTATGCATTCGGCTTGGCTTGGGTAAGAGAAATAGTTGTGTGCGGTTGATAGGTTGTCCTGGCACATGGCTCTCCAGCTCTTTGCAGTCAGGAATGCACTCTGAACGTCTACTCTGGTTGTGTGTTGGCTACGTGCCTCGCAGTAAGATACACGCAGGGGTTCGATAACGGAGACGAAGAGGTCATTCTGGTCACAAGGAGTGGTGGTAAATGTATGAAATGTGGTTAACGGTTCAGTGGTTTTAACTTTACGATTAACATGCTTTAGTTTTGTAATCTTCTTACTGTCGTTGCTGAAATTAACTTATTTTATTTCCAAAGATCGATTGGCACAGATTATCATTCTGAAATTATGCATATAATCGCTCTTTACAGCAGCAGTTTAGGTTGTCTTATTTTCCCAACCAAGTTTGCATACAGGTGTTTGTTTAAGATTATAAAACAACGGATTTTTCTTGAGGCCTTTAACCGAAAACAATTTAAACAACACTTTTTGAATGTGCATATTGCAATGCTAATACTTTTGTTTTGCATGTATTTTTCAATTCCCCTCTCAATTATCCACGCATTGTTAAATCTACACGTAATACCACACATCAGGAACTTGGCTGGAATCAAAGTTACTCATGTTAACCATTTATAACTTTAAAATGTCAACAAGTATGAATTAACCAAAGCTAATTTTCACCGTGGTAGACTCATTGATCGTGTTAAGACTTATTAAGGCAGTGTTACGGTACACCTAATACTCCAGGCACCTCGGCTTATCTCAATCTTTCCGGTTGTGTTTATGATTCTCTGTGCTATAGTTTTGCCGATGAGTGTTTCTGGGCCAGGTCTTTTCTGTGGTCTCTTAGAGAAGCTCTCGCTGCCAGCCTGCACCGTTTGATACAACAGAACTAATTATTGTGCACGCTTAGCGTACAATAAATGATTACGATGTGCAATTAAATGTAAAGTGTTGCACGCAGTTGTTCGCTTTCTTTCTTAGGTGTATGTGTATAGATTATTCTGGAACAAATGAGGTTCTTTATGCACGTTTACCGTGTTGGTATTTCATTTCTGTATGTTTAGTAAATCGGGTCGCTGCAATAGGGTAACTAATATTAGGTTATGTTTTGGGTAATGGTCCTTCTGCTAAGCAAATGCATGACATTGTCATTATTGAGTGTGTGTTGTTTTGGTTATTGAACTTATGCACCACTGCCAATAAATATTTCCAAATAATAAATACAAATCCTAAATAAATGTTTGAAAACCTAGTTGCTCAACTGTCTAGGACCTGGAGATGTGAAGACACTACGTTCAGCCCAGGAACACTTATTCCTTCCTTCGTTTGTTGAACAATTATTTTTATTGCTTATTTTATGTCCTCTAAATCATAGCCATTATTTGACATTCAGTTGACCTGCTCTTATGTTGTTGTTGACATGCTGTTCTCTCA